>CAJUYI010000768.1:0-28735 GCA_910591695.1 Galerucella pusilla
CACATAAGATGAGGTGGTCTAGTCTTGAAAGGATTGTGGGATTATAGTGTATTTTTATCATATTGATAGTTGAAGAGCTCATTATAAATTCAAAAACGTGTATGAAACACTTGTAAGCGCTTCTTCATGTAAGTAAATGTCCAGTTAGTAACTTTCGCTAAATTCTTCCTGTATAGTGAACCGCAGGTAGCGAGGACAATAGAACCCTAATACAATTACCATTCAAATATATTTAGAAGTGATAAATTTGCCGTGACAGTGCAGTGCAGTTGGGTAAGATCCTAGATTATACAATTTAATTAAGAAGGTAGTAAGTTCTACATATGCGAATGATTTGTAGCCCTACAAAGGGCTGATTTCTTAAATACCTATAGGTGATGTACCTAATCAAAATTCCATTTGCAAATAATTAGGCGAGGCCTATGAGAGTACTAGTTTCTGGTATAAGTAGGTAGTAAGTATGTGCGAATAATTTTTATGTTTAATAGGTTTTAGGTTACGACGTTTGAATATCCTACTTATTGTCCACATTTATTCGCTTTTGGAGAATTGAGATAAAATTGTTTTCTTTTATCGTGCCTAACTTCCAATGTCCGCCTATGGTTTATTGCGGTTTTAGAGTCTCTTACGTGCTCTCAATATGATAAAAATATATTATATAATGAAATGAGCTTATCAAATGTGAATGAAGTTTTTTAAACGCTGTTCCTAAACAGTTTTCTGAAGCCTATAGCAAATAAGTGATTATTATACTAGCTAAATAAAATATAGGAAACGTGCTAGTTTTCCTAAAAATAGAAGAAGAGCCTAGAGGATTTTTTAATTTTCATCTCTACACATAAATTATTCACATTTAATCATTAACTCTTTCCCACATAGATACAGTAGAAAAAATTGACCTTTACCCTGACGTCATACCTACTAACCTCGCGAAATCAATCAATGAGTCAAAAATGGCTACAATTACTTTGTCGTGTGCGTAAATACGTTGACTGCTTGCTTATCTTGTTCAGCCACCGTCTAAGAAGTGAGGTTAAGTTGGAAATATTCATTAAATGCGAAACAGAAAATTCTGTACGTATCGTGGAATAAAAATAATAAATTAGAGGTCTTGAAAAAAAACGATTTTATAGAATTTATATGAATGCAAATGATGGAACGATTTGAACAAAACTCGATGTATCAAAATAATGACAGTTGTCATAAGAGGTCAAAATAAATTCTTATGAATACAACCGATTAATCGTTTTTGGTGCTATCTCTTTTCAACATTTGGAAGTAATAATTAGAGTTACATAAGAACGTATGTCATTGCTTGAAAGACAAGTGTACGTATTTTGTATGATGTATTTTTACTGTCAGTAGAAAAGGATGAGGTATATAAAGTTTGTGTTTACTACTGTTCATTGTTAGTGACGTCAGGGTAAAGGTCAATTTTTTCTACTGTAACTTCTGAACCCTACTGGTGTTCAGTAATTTCGGTGTCTAGTAAACTGTTTATAATTGCATAAACGAATAAGAGAAGTGAGGGGAAGCGCGTTAGCGACTTGTTTTAATCCCGTGCCAGCCGCAAAAGGTTTTAATAAACCTTCCCTAAGTGACGATATGTTTTAATAACCACCCCGATGAGAGATACGTCAACTCGCGACATACGCTCCTTCGAAATCTACAGGGAGCGATTCTATAATGTTATCCCGCGTTCGCGTGACTCTTGGGAAAACCGTTTTATTGATGTTTTCTGTATTTATTTTGAAGCATTTTCGCATAACCGTTGAGCTAACATTATTTATGGTTTGGATGTAAAGGGTGTGTAGTTTTTGTATGAGGCTTGTTTAATGTCAGTGTAGCGTACAGCACACCTAACAGGCCCAGTCGGGTTAGCTCAAAACCGGGCTAAGATTTACAAAAATTTTTAGCAGCAATTTTCCTTCGGAATTCGTTGGGAGGGGGTTACTGGTAATCTAAACTCAAGGAGTTGGGGTACCAAACTTGTTGTTGCATCCGCCATCTTGATTTAAAGGATTATTTTTTGTCTATTGAATAATTCGTTTATTTTTAATTTTACACGGAGAATAATTCTTACAAAAGTTGTTTAAGAGGGGCCTCACAACTTGAGACAGCTCAAAACAGTTGGCACCCCTGACTTGCAACAAAATTTGGGTCATTTTGTATGCAACAAATCTAAAGAAAGCAGTAAAATTGAGAGTTGAAATTCAAACATAATATAACTTGGACCTTTGTCTTGGGGATGAGGTATTTTGGTCAAGTTTTAGATTGTTATAAGTACAGAAACAATTAAAGAAGAAAAGAACCTAGGTACCTAGGTAAAGTGCACAGAACACACCCAAGGGTAAAGTGAACATACTAGCTGGTAAATATATAAAATCATAATTTACTTATTGAGATTGAAAATAAATAAAAATACCTGCTGGCAGAAATTGAATTTGAAACCAAAACATCGAAACAGCTGACCCAGAGAGGTGTTTGTTTGAATCGACAAGAAATGCATATTAATTTAAAGCCGATTTAATACCACTAGCGACATCTATCCTAAATATTTTGAACTTAAAAATTACTGATGTCTTCAGGAAATCGTCCCGTTTGCCATAGCTGTAACGATATTGTGACCGTTAAGCACATACTGACGGACTGCAAACAATTTGCTGCTATATACAAACAACTTGATCTTAGGCCCAACCTCAAGTAAATGCTTCACTGCCCTACCGAAATCAAGAAAGTCTTACAGTTCCTGAAAGCTACCAACCTATACTGCAAAATCTAATTTAAATATTTGTAAAAATTATGTAAATATTTGTATTTATTTTTTCTGTGCCAATGACCAGCGCTGTCGAGGCACGTTAAGCAAAAATAAAAAAAAAATTACTAGATTTTTGTTTTGAGGTTTGTATACCTGTGAGGAGGCCCCTCTCAAAATTAAATTTCCTCAATTTTTTCATAGGATCGATTTTTCTCGATTTATACTCGAAAAGAGGAGGTTAATTTTTGGTTATCGAATAACTCGTTTCTCAATTTTACACGAGAAAAATTGTGATAAACAAAGTTTCGTCTTATGCCACAACTGCAACGGAGAAACGTGCGAAATCGTTGTGTCAATTCGAGAGCTGCTGGATGAAGATGACCTTGGTAATGACGAAAACCGTTCAGAAAAAGTCACCCGCGACCCTCATGAGCTTACGGACGAACTCGACAATTACGAGGAAGAATCGAACTAATCGAACCTAATTGAAATTTCGAAAAACTTTTAAAAATGTACTGAAAAGAAAATAAAATCCATTTTTTCAATTGTAAAAATTATACTGTTCGATAAACTCATTATTTACACCTCTCTTTTTCCTTTACCGTGAACGTGCGTCCCAAAAATATAAACTTTAGAAAAAATCGGAATCATAATTGTATCAAATAACATTTCCAACTCATCAAATTTACAACGACAATCAGCAACAAAAAACAAACAGAAAAAATAATGGTACAACATCAATAATAGACGCGATAATAGAATACTTCCCCAACTCTTCTTAGGTATGAATCGAAAAAAATCGATCCTACGAAAAAATTGATAGGAATCAAAATTGTAGGAAATATAATTTTAAACAACTTTTGTAATAATTATTCTCCGTGTAAAATTGAAAATAAAAGAGATATTCAATAGACAAAAAAAACCTTTAAATCAAGATGGCGGATGCAACAAGTCTGGTACCCCTGTTAAGGAAACTTTAAGTTTTTAAGTTTTTGTAATCGTGTAATGCATCAAGACCTGCTTGATGAGCCTCTTCTAATCTTTTGTGAGCGATTTATCTGAAGTTGGAGCCATTACAAATAATATGATAATTAATTGTGGAAAATAATAAACAAGACAATTACCAAAAACACCTGCCTAGGTCAATGTGGTTTTTGTATGCCAAGAAAAAGTTGGTACGAAAAAAATTATTAAGGATTAGAAAAATTATTTAAATTTGAACTAAACTGTGAAATTCACCAAACTAAGAATGCAAAATCTACTGTTGAATTTGGTTTTAATGTTTATATTTAACGAACGGTGAACTTATAATCGAATAACATTTAGTGGAATAAATCAAGGTAGAAATTATCTATCTACGTAAAAATGAAGGTCAACCGGCGAACGAGTTTAAAAATGTACCGATAAAATGTTAGTAATAAGAAAAAGAAAGAAAACAAATAATTAGGTATATTAGGTATACTCAATCCGTGGGAGAAGGGCCAATTTTCAATTACTACTTCATCTACCTATGTAGACAAATCTAAAAACAAGTTTTCTAGCTCGAAACATTATAACAAACCTTCAACATCTACATTTGTTGCAAATACACAGCAAAACAGTAGTAACGTTAAATGTATCTTATGCTCCTCTTTTCACCCACTGTATAAATGTCAATCATTTTTGGCTAAGATGCCACAAGAGAGATTTTCTTTTGTTAAGCAGCACCAGTTATGCGTCAACTGTTTAGTATCTCCTCATTCTATTAAAATGTGTTCATCCACACAAAGATGTAAAATTTGTCGATTTCCTCATCATACAGTGTTACATTTTCCAAAAAATTCATCTAATTCTAATCAAATAAATAATTCTATTTCCTCTTCTGACAATGTCCCGAATATTTCTAGTGACAATTCTAGCTCTTCGAATACAAATGGTCATTGTATTACAAATGCTTTAACTTTACCACAATCTACGGTTTTATTATCCACGTGTGAAGTGCAGATTAAGGACATTCGTGGTCATTTTCAAAAAATTCGTGTTTTACTAGACACAGGCTCCATGGCTAATTTTATATCTGAAAAATGTATAAGAAGACTTGGGCTTTCTCGCAAACATTGCTCTATTCCCATTGAAGGCCTCAATGGAATGACTACCTTTACAAATCGAGGCACAGCACATTGTATCATTAAACCATGTGGTGAAGAAAATCCAGTTTTTTCATTCGAAGCAATTATTATACCTCAAGTTTGTTCTGACCAGCCGAAAGTCTTCATTAATCCTGCAGAATTGACATAATAATATTCAAAACTTGAACTTGGCGGATAGTAAATTTCATATTCCCGGACCCCTGGATATGATTCTTGGAGCTGAATTAATACCTTTAATTTTGAAATCAGGTCGTATATTGGGAAATCCTGATCAACCTGTCGCTTTAGAAACTGTCTTTGGTTATATTCTTCAAGGTCGCACAAACTGCACCCATGTCTCAAATAATTACTCTTTAAGTTGTCATGCATCTTTGGATATAAATCTTGATATACAATTGCAAAGGTTTTGGGAGGTCGAACAGGTTGTCAAACCTACTCATGCATCCCCGGAAGATAATAAATGCGAAGAAATTTATAAGACTTCCACTTTTCGAGAATCTTCTGGACGGTTTTCGGTACCTTTACCATTTCGTCAATCTTTTCCCAGTTTTATTGATACACACAAGCACATCGGAGATTTTCAATGCTAGAGAATAGATTTTCAAAATCGTTTGAATTACACATCAAATACTGTGAGTTTATGCAAGATTATCTTGACAGTGGACATATGGTTCCGGTCCCACTGAGTGATTATAAATCTTCATCTGCTTATTATATACCCCATCATGCCGTCTTTAAAGAGCAACTTTTGGGTTCTCAAATAATTTCCAAAATTCGAGTTGTGTTCGATGCGAGTTTGCGTGATGTACAGGGTGTTTCACTCAATGACTCTCTTTTAGTTGGCCCAAAACTTCAAGGTGATATTTCCACGATTCTTTCAAGATTTCGATTTTTTTCTCATGTGTTTGTTTGCGATATAAAGCAAATGTACAGACAAACTAATGTTCAACCTCAGTTTTGGAATTATCAAAGAATTCTTTGGCGCTTTAAGCCCACTGAGCCACTTCAGGAATTTTTTTTGCGAACTGTAGTCTATGGAATCTCGAGCTCTCCGTTTTTAGCTCTACGAACTTTGAAAGAATTGGCCACCCAAGAGCAATCTTCCTTTCCTCGAGCATCCCAAATGATTAATCAAGCAATGATTTAAGTTCTGCCATTTCACTTCAGTGCGAATTAATTCAACTTATGAAACGAGGATGTTTTCAATTGAGCAAATGGGCAAGTAATTATCCTGCTCTTTTAGATGCAGTAAGTCTTTCTGATCGCCAAGAATCGTGCAATTTTGATAAAGATGAGCCATCATTTATTAAAGTTTTAGGACTCAAATGGGATCCTAATACAGACTGTTTTTCTTATACCTATATCCCCTTTGAGCGGGCTTGTACAAAACGGAGCATCCTTTCTGAAATAAGTCGAATTTTTGACCCACTTGGATTTGTTTCACCATGTCTTCTTCTTGCAAAACGACTTTTGCAACAATTGTGGGAATCCAAGGTTTCTTGGGATGATCCTCCTTCGAAGGATATCCTGGATGTCTGGTCAAGGTTTAAGATCGAAATGCCAAACTTAGCTAACATCAAAGTTCCTCGTCATGTAGGTTCCAGTTCTCTTTTCCGGATTGAACTACATGGGTTTTGTGACGCCTCACAAGTTGGCTATGCTAGTGTTGTCTATTTTCGTATCCTTGAATCGTCAGGAATTGTGAAAACGTTCTTAATTTGTGCGAAATGTCGAGTATCCCCATTGAAAACCCAATCCATACCGAGACTTGAACTTATGGGTTCCGTTTTATTGGCCGATCTAATGCACTTTGTTAAAGAAAGCTATAGTAATCTAGTCGTTTTTGATGCTATTTATGCTTGGACAGATTCTATGGTAACTCTTGCTTGGTTATCTTCATCTCCACATAGATGGAAAACATTTGTAGCTAATAGAGTCAGTCATGTTCAAGATATCCTTCCCCCCTCTCTTTGGCATTATGTCCCATCTTCACAGAATCCAGCTGACTGTGCTAGTCGGGGTCAAACCCCAGCACAACTTTTAGAAACTCCTATTTGGTGGTCAGGTCCTGAATTTTTATCTCAGCCTAGCAATACATGGCCTGCACAACCTACCAACAAGTTAAACTTATCTGAAATATCTCAGGAAGAGAAAATGGTTATATTATCTGCCTGCACTTCCTCTGACAATTTCATTTTTTCCCTTTTTTGTAGATTTTCCTCTTTAAATAAGATTAAGCGAATTGTAGCGTATTCTCTCCTTTTCATTCGTAGTTTAAGGTTACAATCTCAATCCCAAAGAATCTTGGATGTAGATAATGCTTTTAAAATTTTTATAAAATATGTACAACGTGATATATTTTCTGATGTCTTTATTAAAATTGAACATAATCAATTATTGCCTAAGCCTTTTAGGAAACTCGCCCCTTTCATTGACTCCTTTGGGTTGCTTAGAGTCGGTGGTAGAATCAGGAATTCAGAATTTTCATTTGATGTTAAGCATCCTATTTTATTACCAAAATCACATAGACTTACTCAGTTGATAATTGAAGCAGTCCATCAGGAACATTTTCACCCAGGTCTGAAAACATTACACTATTTATTATTACAGCAATTTTGGATTTTATCTCCACGTAGTGCAATTTATAAATGTCTTTCAAGCTGCATCCGATGTTTTCGTTGCAAACCAAGGTGTTATAACCCATATATGGCCGATTTACCCTCTATAAGAATTTCTCAAATCAAGGCTTTTTCATCAGTTTGTATTGATTTTGCTGGTCCATTTTCACTTTCAATGAGTAAACATAGAGGTGGGAAAACCTACAAAGGTTATGTTTGTGTTTTTGTTTGCACATCCACAAAGGCGATTCATTTAGAGGCTACTTCAGATTTAAGTTCCGAAACTTTTTTAGCCGCCTTTAGACGCTTTATCGCCCGACGTGGGAAATGTCTCACCATTACCAGCGATCAGGGCACAAATTTTAAGGGTGCCAACAATGAACTCCTTAACATGGCTAAAACCATCGCGCAGAAATTATCCATTTCTTGGAATTTCAACTCTCCAGGTAGCCCACATTTCAATGGACTAGCTGAAGCGGGAGTAAAATCCTTTGAAACACATTTTTATAGAGTCTTAGGTACTCAGAGACTATCATATGAAGAATTCTACACCCTGTTGTCCCAGATCGAAGCATTATTGAATTCACGCCCGTTATGTGCGATTAGTAGCGATCCAAATGATTTACAACCTCTGACTCCAGGACATTTTCTAATTCTTGAACCGCTCACCAGTCCTATTCCTGAGGTAGATCTAACACATTCATCTTTAAATAGACTTAATCGATGGCAATTGCTGCAACGTATGCGGAGTGATTTTTGGAAGCGTTGGTCACAAGAATATGTACATTCTCTCCAAGAGAGATATAAATGGACCGAACCTTCACCTCCTATCGTTAAAGGTGCTTTAGTTTTAATTAAAGTACTGATGTACACCCTGGTCGGGACAATGTGGTTCGTGTGGTTTCATTGAAAACCAACCATGGGGTTATGCAACGCCCTGTGGTTAAAATTTGCCCCTTACCGGTTAATTAATTTTTTATTTTCTCTTTAATTATTTAGGTATCAATATTTATATAAGTATTAGTAGATTTAAGCATTAGAATATATATATTTGTTTGTTTTTTTTTTATCATATTTTTTTTTCTTTCTTCTTTGCACTCCACTTGTTCAAAAACATTCGTTTTGGTGGGGTGAATGTTAAGGAAACTTTAAGTTTTTAAATTTTTGCCGCGTAACACACATCATTGGCGCATGTTTGAGGAAAACGCCGACATGCCCAATGGCCAGTATAGCAAGAAGCCACACACGGTAAACGAACGCTTTCGGTGAAATAATAAAATAAAGAAATCGAGTGATTAAAAGTGTGCCAGAACATATCCTCAACCATCCCAGGCGCCTGGATACGGACAGCGAATAATATAGCTTCACCAGGTAGGAGCCTTTTTTTCTCTTTTTTTCTCTTTTTTGCGTTGATGATGTGTTACATTTTATCGTTTTATTTATAAAACCAATATTATAGATACAGTCCACGAACATTTTTTTTTCATATTTCCTGCTTTAACAACCCCAACTTTTTGAATTTAGACTACCAGTGACCCCTCCTAACGAATTTCGAAGGAAAATTGCTGCTAAAAATTTTTGTGAATCAAAAATACCAATCCGATTGGCATACTCCTCAATGAAATTGTTTTTTATGTTAAAATATAGACAGGTACCAAGACTTGTTGATATCTTAAAAAAACTTATATTTTATGATACCTACTCTGAAAATCTTTTCTTAAAAATATTGACAACTATTTTTTTTAAATAAAAATTCAAAATTGCAAGAAATATATTTGGTAAACACCAACATTTTCCAATAGTCAGAATTTCTTTCACAGTAAGTAAGCTGTATCATTAGGCATGTCCAGCCAGACTCAACGGTTTACAGAAGCATGTTGTGTTGAGTATGCTTGCTGGCCCTGGCCAATGACAAGAAGCGAATCTTCGGAGAAAACGAAATCTGCGCAATGCCTGTGTGCCTGACTACAGACGTCCCCATGTTTAAAATTGTAATTTGCCATATGCGATCATTCTAGATCTCTTACTTATGGCAGACTCTTATGATATTTACAGACCCAAATTAGATTAAAGTTTAGATGCCATATTATAACGATGATAGTGTGTGATGATAATAAACAAGCGTTCTTTGCACATCACTTGGCTCTTAACAGTTATTTTGATCGTATTTGAGGTAATTTAATTTTGATTTGGTGCTTTCTTCGATATTGTTTTAATTGCTTAGGTATTTTAAAAGCTATATATCTTACTGATTGTAATAAAAAGGATCATTAAATCAATACAAAACAACCAAATTTGAAATCTAAAATGATTGTTATTCCTCAAGACTATTGTCATTAGTGCCAACGTGTCAGATTATGTTCATGCCTTATTGGACGATCGGAGAATGAAAGTACGGAGGTGAGTAAGGCTGCATTCAACACATTTTACATAATAGTCCAGTAAAGGAAGGAGGAAAAAAAGGCAAAGTTAACATAAATTACGCCCTATTTTCATCTTCCGGTTGGAAGTTGCATTTGGTACCTCATTAAACATGAGACAAAGTTCTGCATGAAAACACGTGCGAGGGCGGAGAAAATGTCCCCAAAAGACCAGAAAAATAGGTTTTCAGTCAATATCTCCTAAAATATGGCAGTTAGAGATTTTCGGTTCAGATAAAAATTGAAGTTCAGGTCATTTTCTAAAAAATTGGTCCCTATGATTTTTTTCGCAACATCAATATTTTCTGCAAAAAAATCGGGTTGAAATACCGGAAATTTTGAGACTTGTGAAATATGCAAGTTTTGTACAAAATTTGAGCTGGGGGGTGTTGGAAATACATTATTTTCAATGTTTTGGATGGTGGAAACAATAGTAGATGGCGCCACAACATTTTACAGATTGGGAAAATCCTCGGTGCCATAAATGAGAAATCCTGTAACCAGACACTTTTGATGGATAATCATGTTTCCGAGGGTCTTGTTTTCCTCTCAGATGAGGCCTCAAGATATACTTATTAGGAAAACGGGCTATAAGATTAATTCTAGCGAGATGGAACTCACCATGGACCTGAATCTAGCAACAATCAGCCTTGCACATGTGGCAAAAAACTGAAGTTCATTAGGCTTTTGGTAATTAAAACTGAAAATGCCTCAAGAGTGAAGAATATTTACCCATGATACTCAGCAACAATTTCTTGCAGATTCTCCGCAAATTTTTGCAAATTTTTTTGCAACCAGACTGATTGAGGTTTTTGGAATAACGAGTTATAAACGTTCTCCATGTTTTATTTATTATAGAAAAATATATATTTTTTATTTATTTATTTATATTTTATCAACGGGACAACCTAATATAATGATACAAGAATAATACATTATAGACTAAAATATTACATAGAAAATTTTTAAAAAAGTACAAGAGATTCGCGAGTTAATTGTCCGTGAATTGATGAAAAAAGTATATAAAAATACATTGCAATTATGACATAAATCTGTTCGTCACCAGTCATCATCTGATTCTTGGTTGGTCAAGAACTTCTTCTGGGTCTAGAGCTCCCTCTAGCTCTACCCCGTCAACAACTTCTTCTGAGTCTACAGTTTCCTCTAATTCTACCTCTTGGGATAACGCTGTCTTTATAATCCGTACACTGGCGTGACTCACACGAACCACAAATAGATGAGCAGACGACACGAGCGCCACGTAGAGCACACGCGCGGCGAGCGACGGAGGAACGAAAGTAATAAATTATAGCGTTTACATTTAGATATACTGGTTTTTCCCCGGGGTATCAAAGGTATGACTTATATACATCGATGGAAAGGTGGGAATTCCCCCATTACACTAGTTAAGATGTTAAAATGTTGGAAATAAAGAGCAGGGAGAAAAAAACCACCAAAAAAGTGCGTTTTTTCCTTGAGCCCGCGTTTTCTAATTTTGGAACTTTAGTTCTTTATGCCAGGTTATGTTTGAGCGACCAGGGGTCGCGACGCAAAAGATCTGACCGTTACGCGTTACGTTACGAAACGTTATGTTACATTTGTTCGTTATGTGCCTTGCGTGCTTGTGCCTCCTTAGTCTCTCTCTCTCTCTCGTTTACAAAGCAGCGATTCATAATAATAAATATGCTCCTACCCGGATTTGAACCCGGGCCGTCCGCGAACAATGCAAGCATTCTAACCACTGAACCACCGATGCTATATTGAAATTCTATGCAAAGCTGGTATTCGCAGTGCTAGTGATCTACTTGAATTTGTTCGGATAAATTTTTACTATTATTTCTATAATTTGTTTTGCGCGATTAAGGGGTCTAGCACATTTACTTTTCGAAATACAGGGTGTTGAAATTTTGAAAGCTTGAATGTTTTAATTCGATAACTTTGAAATGGATGGATAAATTGATTTGTCATTTGGCAGGTTGTTTTTAAATGTAAAAGGGCATATTTTGAAAGAAATTGTAGTTTGTGCAACTAGTGTGGATATGATGGCCATGTCGCACGAGGACGAAGTCAATCGTTCAAGTGCGATACAGACAATCCACACGAGTCGAGCAGCATATTTTTTCTACGATCCACTTAAGAAAAAATCTAGAAAATAAAAATTTCTATAAACTGTAATATACCTAACTTCAAATTAAAAATTTTACAATTCAATTTTATGTTTCCACTAATTTTGTGGTAAACGTACAGTTCTTGAAATTTGTATAGGGCTACGGTTTCATTTTTGGAACTTTAGTTCTTTACGCCAGGTTATGTTTGAGCGACCAGGGGTCGCAACGCAAAAGATCTGACCGTTACGCGTTACGTTACGCTGCGTTATGTTACATTGCTTCGTTATGTGCCTTGCTTTTGCGTGCTTGTGCCTCCTTAGTCTCTCCCTCGTTTACGAAGCAGCGATTCATAATAATAAATATGCTCATACCCGGATTCGAACCCGGGCCGCCCCCTATTATATCCATAATTTTTTTGCGCGATTAAGGGGTCTAGCTACTTTTCGAAATACAGGGTGTTGAAATTTTGAAAACTTGAATGTTTTAATTCGATAACTTTAAAATGGATTGATAAATTAATTTGACATTTGGCAGGTAGTTTTTAAATGTGAAAGGGCATATTTTGAAAGAAATTGTAGTTTGTGCAACTAGTGTGGATATGATGGCCATATCGCACGAGGACGAAGATGAAGCACGACGCCGTAGGCGGAGTGCTCAATCGTTCAAGTGCGATATGGACAATCCACACGAGTCGAGCAGCATATTTTTTCTACGACCCACTTAGGAAAAAATCCAGAAAATAAAAATTTCTATAAACTGTAATATAACTTCAAATTAAAAATTTAACAATTCAATTTTATGTTTCCACTAATTTTGTGGTAAACGAATGTCCAATCTGTATAATGCTACGGTTTCCTTTTTTGAATATACGATGCTGTTATAAGTAGATGTTGCCAGTCGGACCCCCTCATGGAGGGTACCGTACCATTATCTATAATAATGAATATTCTGCTAAATATTTCAAACATCTACCTTTTGTCGTTATTAATATCAAGCAGAATGATTATTTGAAAATAAAATTAACAATAAAAAAAATTCCTCGCGGGGAATCGAAACCGGGTCTACCGCGTGAGAGTCTGGTGTGCTTACTACTCAACCACCAAAGAATATGCAAATTGTTTATCTATAACGTCAGATGTATTACATAACTTTTGCTTAAAAGGAACTAAAGTTCCCACCGTGTGTCCCGCGACACGTTCTACCTTTTTATTGAAAAATGGACGACTTCGTCAAAAAAACTAATTACACAATCGAAAGGTAGACATTCTTAGCTTTCAAATGATGTATCATAGAGACTCGGATCATGTATAAATTTTTAATTGATGGTTGTTCACAAAATTTCCCCGCGATCCAAAAATAGCAAAAATTTGGGATTCAATAAACAACGATTAAATGAAAATTAAAAAAAATTAGGGTATACAAATTTCAGGGATGACAAAGGACCTTATGAGGACCAATAATCAAGAAAATTTTGAGTAAATTAGTGCAATACAAAAAAAATAGGAGCAAATTGCTGGCGAGGTCAAAATTGCCGGGGAGCAGAAAGTTTGACCCGTGTTCCGATGGGGCCAAAAGTGTCAAATTCACCTGAATTTTGAATCATGAGAAAATATGCATTTTTCACAAAGTTAATGAATAATCTGTCCCCCCGCTGATGTGTAAATACACGGACTGTGCTCTCCGGCATACAGCACAGAAGCTGATTATTCGAGGTGCGCTTGGTGCCATTTTTCTCGAAACCGGTAAAATTTTCGAGAAAAATCATAAGGACCATTTTTGTAGAAAATTAACTGAACTTCAATTTTTATTCGAACCAAAAATCTCTAACTGCCATATTTTAGGAGATATTGACTGAAAAACTATTTTTCTGGTCTTTTGGGTCCATTTTCTCCGCCCTCGCACGCGTTTTCATGCAGAACTTTGTCTCATGTTTAATGAGGTACCAAATGCAACTTCCAACCGGAAGATGAAAATAGGGCGTAATTTATGTTAACTTTTTTCCTTCATTTACTGGAATATAAATATTTGGACATGTTTTGTTACCGTGGACGAGATGGCTACACTTTTTCTATAATATGTAGTTACGTGCTAATCACCATCGAGTTTAATGTGAAAAACAAGTAGAATAAATCTTTTGCCCAAGACAAAAAACTTGCAAATTGACGCAACAGGGGACATTGGAAATCTTGAACTTAAAAACATAAGAGTCGTCTGCCAAAAGCTGCTGTAGTCCCTTATCTATTGTAAATTATCTCCTAAATGACGGTCAAATATACAAGAATACTCCTCGCTGGGAGTTGAGTACCTATTCTGTGCTTGTATTAATATTATAATAGCAAAGTTGATACTCTTGGCCGGTCTTACAATCAAAGCTTGAGTGTAGGTTTGAATAATTCACCATTAACTCTAAGCTCAGCTCAATAAACGTTTGCAGTTGTACATGTCAAATTTTAGGAGAATTCAAAAAAGTGCGGCTTTGAGAAAAAAATTGTTAGATGTTAGATGTGGAAAAAGCAATCAGAAGAATAAAAATATATTAGTTGTACAAAGGTTTAATGGCAATAAACATAAACGATTGAAGGAATATCAACAAAAACAAATAAAAACTGGTTTAAGAAGATCAACAATCGCATAACCCATTTTTATGTTTTTTCTCTTATTTTTTTGGGAATCGAACCACAATAATATTTTCTATTTCGACGTTTCGGTAGCGTTCCAGCTACCGTTGTCAAGATTAACTAGTACTTAATAAAATAATTTTTGGTCCCTATCTGACACAACGAAAAAAATATGACAACTAGATAATCAATAATATTTTGAAGTTTAAGACTACAAAACTTTGTTGTCAAATTTTATTGAGGTCCATTCATAGTAGATCACATCTCTGGTAAAATGTGAAATAAAATATTTTATTTTGACATTCTAACGATATGATAGTCTACTAGAAATGGAATCCAGTGAAGTGCACGTTCCAGGAACGTTTTTTATTGGGATAGCGCTTTTTTTCGCTTATTTTGGAAATGTTGTAAATAAAACGCGTTTGTTGTTACTTTTTTGTGTATGATTATTCTTGTTTTCAAAACATGTACCTATAACTTAGTTTGGTGATTTTGTGTATTGAAGTGTGTATCGATTAACAACTACTATTCCAACGATAAATTATAAGAAAACTTGGATAAAAACTTATTATGATGCTATCCTGATAACGCAGGTAATTGATCATTGGAAATTTCTCTTTCTAACAATCATCTGCATTTAGTTGTATTAAAGCACTTTCTTTGATTTTTTGTCTTTTATTATTGGGCTCTTTCAATATTATTTTTGTCGAATCCCATTGAATTTTATGCCCCTCTTCCCAAGCATGTTTATAAATACCTGACTTAGGCCCGGTTTATCAATATCCAATATTATCCATCAGTTAAGTATCCGTCGGATAAAAGTAACTAGCAGATAAAGTTCCAGTTTGTTTGGAAGCGGTTTATCAACTCGTTTTCATTCTCTAGTTTGTTAACTGACAGATAATGAAAGTTGGCAATGGTGACAAATGAATGTTAGGGCGAGTTGTACAAAACACTTGAGCTTGGTTTAATGATAACTGATGTTTAGACTGCGGCTGATTGATGTATTTATTATCAACAATTACGTCAGTCTAAACATCAGTCATCTTTAAACCGAGTTTAGGTGTTTTGTACAACTCGCCCTAAGAAATCTCATTGGTTGTTACAAGAACAAGGTCATGTCGTATCAATCGATATTTTTCTTAGGTTATTGGTGAATGTTCATCCAAAGGTTTATGTGTTCTTATTTTTCTTTCTTGATGACTTTTTGGTTGTTGATAAATATGAATTTTGTGGATAATTATATTCTGGATAGCGACGAGGACAAGGATATTGTGCAAGTTGTTGAGTACGAAAGGCTTTATGCAGTTAGGGAAAGAGTGGACAACTTCGAAAAGTGGGATGACCAGGATTTTCATGCAAAATTTAGGATGGCCAAAGTTCTGTCAATATTAGAACTGATTTCCAGGTTGCCCCATCCGTTTCTTTTTTCCTATAACATTTTTATGTTTATTTGCAATTTTTGGAAGCAAATTTCTCTCCTCTGCTGTGAAATTGCATCCTATCTTATTAGTAGTACTAGTACTTTCCATTTTTTTTTGCTCAAAACTCAAGTAAATTTGATACAAAAACCACAACGAAATCAATACGAAGCAACTCTACCGAATAAAGTGAGACCTTAACCTCCAGATATCGTTCTATCCGCCAGTTGAAACTGACAAATAAATATTTGACATTTTAACTGCCGGATAAAGTTATCCTGTTGTTGATAAACCGACCTTTCCAAAATAACTGGTAGTTAAGCATTAACTGACGGATAAATTGCTATTGATAAACCGGACCGGACTTAAAGAATTCCCTATCTTTCATATATTTTTTATGTTCACTTATTCGGACTTTCAATGGTGTAGATGTTTCACCTAAATAGAATTTGTCGCATTCACAAGATATCTGATATAAGCAATTTTTTGAAGATTGTTCTTCATTTTTTGGTTTTGTTTTTGTGTCGTTGCTGAATTGTTAAATAAATGAAACCAAACGATATTTATAAATAATTTTTTATTGATAATACAGAATAAGTTGCGGAAAATATTGTAGCTCTTTATTTTCTATTTTCAGCATCCTAAATAAGGCAGCTTACTATTTCTTGTTTTATATCTACATAATTATTTATTCTACTATTTTCTTTACAAATACATGAATAATAAAATGTTATATCATTAGAATCGAACAAAGTTTAAACGCCCAATAGTAATCATTATTATTCTTAAATAAAAAACCGGCAATTCTCGTTAAAAAAATCATTTCATTCACTCAAAAGCAAAGACCTACCACACTTGCAAAACGTATCTGAAACTTGACAAATATGCATTATCAAGCAATACTCGAGAGTGTAAATGATAATTTAGCACAAACATTCGGATTCTACTAGCTGCTTGAGGCATGGTTGAATTTCAACCGTGCGTGTGTATAGAGAAGTGACATTTGTTCAAGTGCCTGTGAAAACTTGCTTGATCATGAATATTTCTCAACTTTTAGTAGCCGTAGCCGCCTTAAATGTAAAATTTTATGGTTTCTAGGAATATTTTGACCCAATTGTCTCCAGGCTTACATAAATTTGCAATACAGAGAAGGTTCAAGAGACAATGAATTAATCAGATCTAACCAGAGACAGGAGAGGATGGAATAAACGAGTCCAATTAGAGTCAATTCAGTACGAAATGTTATGGAAGGCAAAGATAATCGAACAAATGATGTAAGTTAGCTCATTGGTAGACCAAAATAGGAGCTGGAACCTCTTCAATTGTTAATAGTACAAGATTTGAAGAAATAACGCGTAATTGAGGGGTTGTTCAATCGTCAAATGGTTCATGGTACTTTCCAGTTTAAAAATTCAAGTTATTTGTATTGAATTAATTGTAAAATACGAGGGACGGCTAGAAAATTAGCTAAAATATACCTAGCCAGAGCTGGTAGGAACGAAGCAAAAACGTATAGGTGCCGTCACAACACGTTTCTGCAAATGATTAGTGACTTTTGTGATGACGCGACGCTTTAAAAGTAACGGCAACAATTAAGTAATGCGTCACTTTGAAGCGAAAGTAACGGGTTAATTTTCTTAGGAATTATTCCAGCTCTGCTTTTAGCTTACTGTTCTTATTAAAAAAATGTATACCACGCCAGACATTGAATTGTATTTTCAAGTGTAATAAAACGTCTAGCCCAAGAATTTGAGCAGTCTTTTTATAAAAACATAAAAAACTCATCATTTTCTATACATTTAAGGCTTAAAAATTCCCTCTTTTCTCAAATTATTCGGTTTAAACTTTCGCCGGTTTTCTATTCAACTAACTCACGTTTAATCGATACAATTATGTATTTTTTTATTCTTCCATTTTAAATTTACTTTTTATTAAATAACTCCTTAATTAAGTGTAAACAATCCATTTGTTAATATACATATACAGGGTGATCCAAAATGTTCTTAAAATAAACAGTTAAGTATCAAGACAAAATTCAATTCGTTTTAAAAAAAAAAAGTATTAACTCGTATTGAATTGTTAAGGTATTGAAAAATGTGATAAAAGCAAGTGGATTATTAAAAATATTGTGGATTTAATTCAGTATCAATTAATTACAGAACAGTCCTGAGAAAATTTGGTAAAGCAGTGAAGGTGGTGCAGAGATTAGCATGTTTCACACAATATTGGTAATTCATAAAAATTTTGTGCTAGATGCCAGTATAGATATAGACTACAGTGGAGGAACACACCAAAGCAGGTACACAATAATGCCTTCATAGGTGACATATATGTTAAACGGACCGAAGAACTACTGAATATCAGCCGGAATAAGCTAAGAATTTTAACAGGTTATCTGAGGGGCCAAGCCCCGGTAAAAATCACCTGCATAAAATAGGGCTGTAGGTGTATAACGGAGATCTGAGCTGCATACTTTGTAGCATGGAGACCGAGTCCGTAACCCAAATCTTATCTGACTGTGAGGCATTGGATTCGAGGAGTTTTCGTCTGCAGCGCAGAGTAAATGACTTCTCATTGCTTTTCCTTTTGTATCCTCGATTAAAATGGGCATGAACGGCCACTTGGTATGTTGAGTATCAAAATTCTTTCTCACCAGAAAATTTTATTTCCTATAAAAGTCGTTGTTTCAAACGTAATTTTCAAATTTGAAAAAAACAATATGTTGTGTTGATGATTGTCATAATAATTCGAAGATTATGTCATTTCACGTTTTTCCGAAAAATAGATCAATAGCTGCAGTTTGGCTTAGTAAACACTAACAATATTTTCGATAACACCTTCACAGGTCATCCAGATTCCACCAGACTGTACAATTTATAAAATATTTTTTTAAACCACCAATTCCTTTTGTATTTCAAATAGGTTTGTACTGCTAAAATTTCGATTATTAATATGGCTCAATCCAAAAAATTATTTGCAAAAACATTTGGACCTAACCTGCATCTACTTCATATTTATATGAATACACATTTTGTTTTTTTTTTTCACAGTCACATAGAACCCGCATTCAACTTTTAAAAATCACCTATATATTGTCCTGCATTGTATCACTCGCCAACCGTAACTGCTACTTCTTTCAATATGGCACCGTCTTGTAAAGTATCATCTACTGGAGTACTCGGTGAGCTCTCTATTACCTCGACATTTTCTTTTTCCGCTTCTACGGATTCCGATTTCTTCGCCTGATTTTCATCTGGATGTTCTTGTTCTTCTTCTTCGAAAATTACAGGCTGATAAACATCTTCATCGCAAAGTTTATCAGAAGACTGGGAATTTTCATTCAAGCTGATATCCTACAAAAACAAAAAGATGGTTCGGTTGGTGTTGGTTTCAAAAGATTTTAGGGGTCATTAACATCCCAGCATTAGGAGATAATGGAAATGTTGTCCTGTAACATGACATTTGACTAGTTTATTTAGTTAATATAAGTCACTCATGCTAAATCAGAGCCCTTTAAGATACATCCCTTCGCCTTGTCTTTATCGTGTAAAGTTTGGCAAGTTTATCTGAAGCTATGCGGGATCGGTAAGAGGCGAGGAAAAACATGGCGCCTATCTGTCAAACGTACAAATGGCGTACGGTACCTATTTTACCCAGTAAAACTGAATATACAAACAAATGTCACTGACAATACCAACGCCACACGCCACTGGATAAATCAATATCAGTCAGTTGACTAAGTGAGAGGGAAGATCCCACGCACGCGCCTGCCAATAAGAAGTCAGCTGGTCGATACAAATCACCAATTATGTAATTCGGAGGGTGTGGTCATTATGGTTTTCGTACAACGCTGCCAGAGCTTCAAAAAACCCATAACAAATGTGGAAAATATTCATAAATTGAAAAAATAATGTTAATATAATAAATCCAAGGAAACAAGCACATTATAAAATTAACGTTTAATCATATTTTTAATATTGTTAATAATAAAAAGACCCATTTATAATAATTATTATCACTACATAGTTAGCACTTCAGCTTTTTCATAGTTAAAGGTGGCAATATCGAATGTTTTCGACTGCATTCTTTTCACGGTTTCAGATAAACTTGCCAAAGAATAGAGTTTAAGGTGCCTTTAGACAATAGGATTTTCAATTCGATTTTATATTTGATAAAACATTTGATTTTACATCAGAGTCTGAAACGTGCACTTTGCGTTCAGCCTTTCAGCTTTTATATTTATCCTTGAATTTCTTTAGAATTTTGTTTTTTGATGGAATATTTCCTAAAAATATTGCTTTTGAAAAATTAATAAAGTATAAAGTATTTCACTTTTGTGATTTGTGGTGGAACAAACTAATGATCCAAAAATCAAGATTCTTAAAGTATTTTACCGCGAAATTTGAAATTTTGAATTGTCTTTAAATAATAAGAATGAGAAAGGTTCCGGCAGGTCCTCTCTCATCGTCTGTCGACGAAGTAGCAAGTTTGGAACTGTGCAGTAATCCATTTAATAATTTTAACACCAGTTTGAATGAACAAAAAATGCCGTTTTATCATATGAATCTGGATTACTGCACAGTTTACTGAAACACAGTTCTTGGGATACAATTTCTTGGAGTACTTAACAAGTTCCTGGGGACCTATTCTCAGCATATGCAAATTTGCATTCGCATATAACAATTTACGAATGGCTACATGCGCATTCGTAATGAATATTGTATTCTTTCCTATTCGCATACGTGGTTCGCAAGTGTTTACGAACGGTTAGCTAAACACACTCGCGTAAACATGGCAATACAGCATTAGCACTTGCTGTGGCTCAGCTGATGTTTATCAAATACCCTGACGTACAATATTGGGCTTGTTCTCATAAGCATCACAGACAGTCTTTGACAATCCGGATTCGGCGCAAAGACCCAAAAGCGTTCTCATAAGCATCACAGACAGTCTTTGACAATCCGGATTCGGCGCAAAGACCCAAAAGCGTTCTCGTTAGAACGATTTAGGGTCTTTACGCCGAATCCGGATTGTCAAAGACTGTCTGTGATGCTTAGGAGAACAAGCCTATTTAAAATTTTCGGATTCTACCCAATTCTACGCTCGTTTTATGTTTACTGCTAGAAGTGTTTTGGGGCTCCAAGGGAAATTATTTGAATTCAGATCTGATTTTTGTTAATTCTAGCATACAAGAATAAGGGATATTAATAAAGGTAAATATAAAGGCATCTTGCAAACTGCTATAGGTATTTTGAGATTTCGCCATCTTTCATAAATTCGGGGTGCTCTCTCTTCAGAATTTTCTGATGCTTGGATTAAAAGCAAGTGAACAAACTGTGCAGCCATTTATTTAATGACGAAAAGTCTTACAAAACTAACTCGAACTCAAAATCACGAATAAATTGTAATATACCCATTGACATATATGTCAATTAATACACCATACAGTTTAAAACATATACAAAAGCTAGGTTATGTATGGCAAATACGCATTCGTATATGTGATTCACTTAAAATATCCCGCTCGCTGCAATTTCGAATGATACATACGCATGCGAACCAATTGCGAATGTTCAAAAATAGGAACCTTCGCATTTATAAACATTACGTATGCGTATCTCAACATTCAGCAGCTGAGAATAGGTCCCCTGGTATACAATTTACTGTATCAAACAAACAGTTTATGGAATACATAATACAGTTTCCTGAAATAAGAGTTTCCTGGGATACAAGTCCCTTTGGAGTGAAACAAGTTTCCTGAATACAGTTTCCTGCATACAGTTCCATGGAGTAAACAATCTATAAGAATACATCAGTAGTACCTACATCAATAGTTACAGTACAATGGGCAACTGGTCCAGCAAGAGCAATTTTTTTTTAATTTGCAGGTTATGGTAGGCACATTAAATTCCCAAAATGTCAGGTACCTGACCATTGTGGAAGGGTGGGAAAATGGCTCTTAAATTCCAGAAAATCCGTTTTCCCGCAAAATCTGCCGAGATTTGGCCACTGGAGAATTTTTGTTCAGACGAAAAATAAAGAGCAGTTCCTTGCCCACAAAAATGATCCTTAGCATTTTTTCGAGAAATTAGATAGTTTTCGAGATAAATGGCCCGAACGCCGACCCAAAATTGAGCACCAGGCCGGCTTATAGAGAGCACGCTCTGAGGGCATGACGTCCCCAAGTAAATTACTAATTTTTTAATAACTCGCATGAAAATCAACATTTTTTAATGAATCAAAGTGCGGGTGAAAGAAGGGATCTATGGCTACTAAGGCGTGTTTTCATCCACTCAATTCGTGCTCCTGGGTCATTGGAAAACCAGGCCAAAATTCGTCTTTGCTAGATTTTTTAATGCTTCCATGGATTTATCCATATTTTTATTAATAGTTATTTCAGCCAATCCTATTGGATAATGGTTCTTTGGTGGGTACTTTATTTATTCCGAAATAATGCTACCAATAATTCGCCCGTATTTTTTTGAATAATGTGTTTTCCAAGAGGCGATTTTTGTGGATTTATGGAGTTTTCCCGAGCACTCTGGTTTATCGGGAATTTCTCGATGATGAACTGTCAAACCCACTTATAATTGATATTGGGAGAAAGGTTAGAATATCCTCTTGCCGATGGTATAATTTTTTTTGGCCCAGACCCCTGGGTTTTCAGGAAAATCGGGGAAATTTCCAGTTTTCTGAGGGAAGACAGCTATTCTTCTGAGTTTTTTCGAGCAGTTTTTTCTCTTTGCAGTAAAATTCTTCCCGGTCAAGCATCATACCCGATGAAAGGTCACATTCTGAACTTTCCTTTGATATGTGTATCAAGTATTTTATTTGATGCATTAAAAAGAAATTTGTCTCTAAATTTGTAGTAATGGATGCCTCCCATCTATAGTGTGGTCGACGGCGTCTGCTATATTGCGTGTACACGTGGATGCTTTCTACTGACAATTTTACATGTAAACACTATCTCTTCCGTGATTTTTCAAGAATAAATTAGTATTATTCCAGTGTAAAAAATGAAATTCAAGTCATTATTAATTTTATTGTTATTATTAAATAATAAATTTTGAAATTGTTATTGATAAAAAACACAGGAAAATATTGAAAATTCTTGAGCTTCTTTTTTTTGGAACACACGGTGAGGTTTCATTTTTTTAATTAAGATCATTAATATTGTTGTGGGTGAAATGACATCTAATGATTTGATAAATATTGTTCATTCCTGTAGAAAAATCGCAGAGGATTCTAGTACGGCCGTGTGTTTTATTTGTGATCAAGCTCTGAATGAAAACGTTACAACGGTTACCCGAGGACTAGAAACCCTAATAAATGTTAGCAAGACCAGGAAAGACAACCACCATTTGTTCCTGGAGAAGGTATCGTCTGTGGAAGTTCATCGCTTGTAGGAAGAGGTATTCGGTAATGAAGAATGGGAAAGTTATTTTCGGAATTTTAGCGTCTACTTTCAATCCTTTTCGCACACAATCATTCCTAGGATTGGTCTGTCTAATAAAAGTAGGCCAGGGTCTCAATTTTAAAGAAAGCGATAACTTTTTGACCCCGAGAGTGGGTAAGAGATCGATAATTTTCATGTTTTTTTTCATGGCCTTAATTATTTCGCGGTTGCGGAAATGCAAGGTGGCGCCATCTACCATAGATGCCTGGAGGCCTAAACATAGAAATTGGTGTATTTTCAGGGTCCCTCATCCCAGATTTTGGGCTAGAAGCGTCAGTTTTTAAGTTTCAGAAAACTGGGAACTGGGATCTCAGCCATTTTCCGACCCTCCCACAAATTTCAGGCACCTGACATTTTGGAGGTTCAATGTACCCACTATTACCTGCAAATTAAAAAAAAAATTTCCCTGCTGGACCAGATGCCCATGTTGACGGTATTTTTTTGCCCTCATTTATTGGAATAATATATATTTTTTTATCTTTATATTTTAATTTATTATACAGAAACTTTAAGTTCTTTTTTTTAACAGATTAAAAGTTAGCTGACCTTTAGATTTGATTTTCTTTCTAATTTTCTTTAGGAAAGAAAATTAGTGGCGCCCTAAAATAGCTTTTTCTGTTTTTCTACTAATGCCAAAATTTGTATTTCTTAAGATTAATAAGGTAACAAAGCCCTGCGAACTGGCTTAGTTTACCTCCAAATTTAATTGGTTAGTTAGGCAAGAACCTGCAATAATTACCATCATTTTTTTCCTCGTTTTTTTCAACAACATTCAATCTCATTATTTGTTTCATTGGCGCTCAACGTCAATCAACAATTTGGTTTCAAGTCGAACTTGGACCTTTCTAAATATGATCGTTTACATTTGTCTGATTTTCGATTCGACTTGAAAACGTCAACTGTCATCCATGTCAATAGAAATAGAAAATGTGCGGTTATGATTTTGTTTTCACAAATTTTGAGTTGTTTGCTTTAGGTCAGATTTAGGCGTGAATTAAAATGCCTTTGAGAAACACAGAAACTGCTGCACTTGCAACTTTAAATCTTTTATTATTACAACTGCAAAATGACAAAAAGAAACAAGTAAATAGAAAATTTGGTGCAGAAAATTGTTATTACGTCGAAGGGAACGTGGTATTTCGAATTTACTTTTTAGTGAACTTTTGTTGGTAAATCTCATGAGCTTAGAAAACTTTACACGAATGAGCTCAAAAACTTTTGAAGAAATATTGTCAAAATTAAATAGTAAAATTCAAAAGAGAGACACTATTCTGAGGGAATGTTTTCTGCCCGTATCCTATAAGAGAACGTATTCAACAGCAAATAGTGCACAATGCGCATGATTAATCATAAAAATCAGATGAAAAATCGAACCGAAATAGACACGGTTCTATTCTGCAAAACTCGAATGATTTGTCAAATGCAAAATCAGACGGATCTAATCAAATTGAAAATCGTACAGTGTAAACGAATATAAAGTACGGTATCATTCAATTTGTTAAAATCAAATGAAAAATCCTATGGTCTAAAGTCACCTTAAGGCAATTTTGACGTCTGACATGTGTTGGCGTTTCCACTAATTGGACATATTATTATTTACCTGAGCTCTAAGAGATACAGCCCCATCAGGAGTTCCGCCATCTTCGCCACACGGCCTTAATACCAGGTACAAGAGTAAATCAGACAAAGAAATGATACCCAATACTTTGTCTTCATCATCTACGACAACTAGCCTATGAACCTGCAATGAAAAAAAGTATAATTTACTCAATATGTCAAATATTACATTCAAATAAACTTGTTTAAGCGTGATTTTTCCAACTGATCGGTGGGAGTTTGTACTAGTATTGAGGAAGGTATGGATGAACAAGATTTTATGGAGGTCGACACAAGGGCATTTCTATACAAAGTGTTTACTGAACTCTCAACCAGGCTACTGAAACTGGGTAAGAGACACTTGAAGACAGTTACCGACCTGGACACTACTAACTAATAATCCCTCCAGTCAAACTAATGGCTTATATAGAAGACATGAAGCTTCTGGAATGGAAGTAGATAACATGGGAAATGGTACAAAGATTGTTCAAGTGACTGTGATGTTGAGCACAACCCAATTGGATGAATGAATGGATGAACAGGGTTTTATTCATCAACTCATCAATTGGTAACTCTCTGATTAATATATATGATAGTAAATCTATCCCTGCAGCATGTGCAAGCGGTTGGAAGTTATAAGATCCTCAATATTGCGATTGATGGTTTTAACTAGCTTTGGAGCAAGCAAACTTACTTTCAAATATAAGTTTTTCGAATTGTTCACTAGTCTGAAACTGTCGTTAATATGACAACTCACCTCTGCTTTCACAATCTTTTCCATAATGGCATAGAGTGTTTCATCTAATTTACATTTATATACACCTTCGAACCACTCGTTCCTGTGCTCATTGGCTTTCTTCAATGACACATCCAAATCGTTGTAAGTTTTTTCGGCCGCCAAGTTCTACGGGAAACAATAATTCATGTAAATCATATTTTAAATTATTTCAACTTAGTCCAACATATTGTGTCAATTATTCAAAACATTGTTAGTTATTTAATGCATTTTCTAAAATAAGTGGAAAATTAAACAAACCAACTACAGTTTTTGTACAAAAAGAACATTTAACCGGTCACAACTATGTTGACTTGGAACAAACAAAATAAATTAACTATTCAAAATCTTAAATACAGTGTGGAAACCACTTATGGAATAGAATTCTTCATGTCATTATTATAGAAAATTATAAAAAATGCCTAGACACGTCAACTTTTGAATTGAGTTGTGCGTTATGTAAACATAAATGTAAATGTACAGGGTGATTCACGCAAGTATGCCATATATTTGCATATTTTTGAAATCCTCTTAATGAACCGATTCCAACAAACTAAATAATGTATAGTCAATTATGAAATATACAGGGTGAAATTTTTATTTTTACAGTTATTAAACACATACATAAAATACCTGATGTATTTGATTTTAATACATTAAACTAAATGCTCAAAATATTTTCTACCTAACTGTTGGCAATAGCACAGTCTCCTATAGAACTCCTCCTTAACTTTGTTTAAAGTTTGAGGTGAAATATTCAGTATTTCTGTAGTTATCCTGTCTTTGAGGTCAACAATGCTAGTTGGTTGTGTTGCATATACTTTGTTCTTGATATAACCCCACAGAAAAAAATCTAACGGCGTAAGGTCTGGCGATCTAGCTGGCCACTCAATAGTACCTCTTCGTCCAATCCATTTATTGGGGAAGATTTCATCTAAATAAGTTCTTACCATAAAAGCATAATGGGGTGTTGCCCCGTCTTGCTGGAACCAAACATTTTCATTCAGTAAGCTAGGATCTATTGCGTTGGGATATAAGTTTGCCAACGCAGGAATAACTTCATTTCTAAGCATATTTAAATATTTTCAGCTGTAAAATTTCCATCTATAAATATAGGACCAATAATATGGTCGCCTATGATACCGGCCCAAACGTTCACCTTTTGAGGGTACTGAGTATGTGTCTCACGCATCCAATTAGGATTCTCTGCTGACCAATATCTACAGTTCTGTCGGTTTATCTCTCCATTCAATTTGAATGTTGATTCGTCAGAAAAAAGAATTGTACCAAGAGACATCTCATTTCTGTTCAACTTATTCATCAATATTTCGCAGAAATCCATTCTACGATCTGGATCGTCTTCTGTTAACTCCTGCACAAAAGTTAATTTGTAGGGATGAAGTTTTTCTTTATGAAGACATCTTAGAACAGTTGTATGACTAACATTATTTTCACGGGCAATTTGACGTTTACTTGAAGTTGGATTCTCTTCGACACTTAACAAAATATCTACTTTCACATCATCTTCAACGAAGTGTGGTTTTCTTTTCAATGGTTTGACATGTCCAAGTTCTCTGAATTGTGCATGAATTTTAGTCACAGTAATTTGTGAAATATTAGGCAATTCGGGATACCTGTGATTAAATAAGTTTGCCACTTCAACTTGACTTCTGCAGTTATCCCCGTACCCGATCATCATTAAAATCTCAATTCGGCGAGTCTCAGTTAAATATTCCATTGTTATGTCGACAAGGAAAGAGTGTTTGACAAAGATTTTACTGTTTCAGTATAAACTGTCAACACATCAACAACTGACAGAATAGAAAACAATCCACATTATTTACCGATTTTGTCCAATTATTGGCGTTTTTAGTCAATTTTTAGATATTTATGATAAAATTCATGGGCGTAGCAGGTTTTGTTTTAATATACAAATACGTCTAGTTAGTTTAGATTTTTGATAAATCCATATTTAGCTAATTTAAAAAAGTACCAATATTTCAAGTGTAATAAATTATTAATTTCAAAATTTCACCCTGTATAATTCATAACTGACCATACATTATTTAGTTTGTTGGAATCGGTTCATTAAGAGGATTTCAAAAATATGCAAATATACAGGGTGTTTCATTAAAAAAACAACACCGACTATGGCATACTTGCGTGAATCACCCTGTACATTTAAATTTATGTTTACATAACGCACAACTCAATTCAAAAGTTGAAGTGTCTAGGCATTTTTTATAATTTTCTAAAATAATGAAAAAGATTCCATAAGTGGTTTCCACACTGTATAATTAATTATTGTTAATAAATATATTCTGTGAATGTTTACTTTTTCAAGATTAATTTGTGAATACTTACAATAACATCAAACTTTGCATATATATCTACAAGTCTTCCTTCGGTATCTATCACAGGCAACGCCGAAACTCTCCTCTCGACGAACTTTTTTAAAGCTAGAATTATTGTAGTTTCTTCGGACGCCATTTCTATATTGTCATAACTACCGATTCGAACTTCCCTTAAAGTTTTAAGCATGTAACTGGGTTTTGGTAATTCGTTAATCTACAAAATTAATAAAATCATTTAAAATAACCGAACACAAACATATAACTGACTTGAATAACATTTATAAATAATTTTTGTTTGATTTCAAAGCAGAAGTGAAATTTGGCAACGTTTGTTTACAGTAATCTTTATTGACCTACTCGAACAACACGAGATAATACTCGTACAAAACGAGACGATACTCGTACAAAACGAGACGATACTCGGATAAAACGAGACGATATTCGGACAAAACGGTACGATATTCGGACAAAACGGTACGATA
>CAJUYI010000768.1:28745-39627 GCA_910591695.1 Galerucella pusilla
CGATATTCGGACAAAACGGTACGATATTCGGACAAAACGGTACGATACTCGGACAAAACGAGATGATACTCGGACAAAACGAGACGATACTCGTACAAAACGAGACGATACTCATACAAAACGATACGATACTCGAACAAAGCGAGACGATAATCGGATAAAACGAGACGATACTCGGACAAAACGAAACGATACTCGGACAAAACGAGACGATACTCGGACAAAACGAGACGAAACTTTTATTGGTGTCGCCTCCAGTCTCATTCAGGTAACGAGCAGCACCTGAACCAAAAAGGTTGGATTTTGTGGTAATTTTCTCTTCCGACTCTTACATAACAAGTAGGTAATTGCGGAACAGCCTGCGAGTCGATGAAAGAGTTTTGATTTCATCTTCGAAACGAGATAAGACTTCATAAAAGTCTCGTCTCGTTGGTCTCGTGAGCATCACTATAAGACAATCAACATTTGATAGTCGATAATATTTTAAGCACATTAGGTAACGCTAAACATGGGCAAACAAGTTATTACTAGTTTTTATGATATACGAGGTACTGTTGAGAAACTGAGATCTAAGGACAAGTTTGATACAATATTAATACTTACATACAAAAATAAGAACCTAAGTATTCGTTTATGCGTGAGAATATACAATACGTTTCCCGTTTCGGGATCTATGACAGGCAACCTGTGAATTCTATTGTGTATTAGGGTTTTGATGGCATCATAAAGCGAAGCATCGGGACCTAAAATGTTAATAATGTTAATTATCTAAATAGAAAACGAAAAATAAATAATTTCAACTGTACCTATGTTAATAAGTGGTTTTTTATCTTTTAGTACTCGCCGCCAGGTGTCTAATTTATGTTCCTCTAATTCCTCCATAGCTACGTCGGGTGATTTGTAATACATTCTAAGTATTTTTATGAAATCTGTTATAGTTAACATGCCGACGAATTCTTGCTTGATACTATCCCACAGAGGCGCTGCCCTAACACCTAAAAAAAGTACAAAAAGTTTACAAACATTCAAATAACGTCAGATATTTAGCTGTGTAACGAAGCTCAAGAATTTGTTGGAGCTCAAAATACATTCTTGGCATGCTGGCCTGCTATTTTTCTGTCCCTATATATTAGGAGACAAATTGAAGTTTGTTCCTTCTATAATGTCTTTATTTTAAATTCAATTCTGATTTTTCATTTTAATTTGGCAGTCATACCAAGATATTTCTGTTCTTTAAATCTACATTTAACAGACTGCTTAGCTTGCTCAATATATTTTTTATCAAATAACAGTGTAGTTACTACTTTTGGATTACCTTCAGATGAAAGATATATTGTAACGGCTAATATGAGTCTTGTTATTTTGTGTTTCAAATTTTACTTTAACCAGTATATGCATTAAAAATATAGTTACTTACCATTATATACAAGAGCAAAAAAGGCCTTTTTGACTAACAATTGTGTATCGAATACGACTAGTTTTGCAGATGTGGGAATGAGGTCATAACACTTGTGGAATTTGAAAAATTTAACAAAAATTTGGGATTCATCTTCTTCTAAAAATATAGAAAAAAAAATTAGAATGGTTGATTTTTTTTTTAAATATCCAAAATGTAGACAGCCTTGACACTTACTTTAGGTACATGGTTAATTTTCAATATATTCTCCACATTATATAAAGGATTAGTTATATAGAAATTAATTGTAGGTATTATATCATGTAATAAAACCAAAATTACTACATCATTTTATTATCTGATTTCATCTTATAAATAAACTTGTTTTTTCTAAATAAAGTATATATGAACAACACATTTCTTATTCATACATTTGATATTAGCAAAATTTCTACTAACAAATGTAACGTGTGACTAATATGACTTTATGACAGTGAAGAAAATCAGAATAGACAGATAAAAGCATAAGCTATACACGTACAGGTAAGTGTGTACAAGTTCGTGCAAGATAATGAGTCCGAGCGTACAAGACATTTTCAGGCACGTTTTGACGTGCAAAATTACAAGAAATGCTTCAAGGCGATGTTATTTCATCATATTATCACTCAATTGGACGCATTACACAAGATTTTTACTAAAGGGTTTCAGGATAGAGATGGGCTTTTTAAAATAATTTGGCTAAGGGTGTCTGATGTATCAATCAGTTCATTTTGGAACTTTGGCACAAAATAGTTTGAAAATCCCTGATTTACATTAACATTTGCAATTGTTTATAAAGTAACTCGAAAATTTTCTTGTATTAATCCTATTTTTTCATACTTATGTGATGGTGTAGTCCAAAACGATTTATCATGTTCCAATACGTTCTATCGTTATTATTACTCTCCTTACTGGCATTTTTTCTTCTAGGAGAATGGTAAACAACTGAAAAATTAATAGGTTTTAAATTATTTTATTTAGAGAAAGATTTACAGTATCGGCAAATATATTTTTTCCATTATGCTATAACTCGCTATCAGTTTAAACATAATTACTTTATGGATACAACAAGAAATATTTTGAAATAAAAATTATAACCGAACCTACCAAAACTTCATTTATAAAATTGAGTTTGAAGGTGACATTTTTTCACATATTACTTTTTTGTGTTCTCTATTTTGGATGAAAGAATATACAACTCTACTTACAGATTAAAAAACCAAAATAAATTTTGTTTAATCCTATTCTTATGTAGTTTTTATTTCTTTTGTTTTCCCTCTATTTATAATAATTCTTCTTTTACTAATAATTTAAACTATTATGAATAAACACTGCATAAAAAAATTGTTTGTAAACAAAAAATAATTTAGTCAAATTATAATGTTATGGTTTAACGATCTCAGTTAAGAAAAAAATATATTTATAAGCGGAAAAAAAATATTTGCTCTGACCTGTATAAACTATATTTACATGTTACTAGCTAAACAAGTTGTTTGTATGCCAAACGAGTGTATAGTATCCACTTTTGCCCCTTCCCTTTTAGCCTAGTGAAAGTACACATAAAACCTCACAAAAAAATACAAAAAACTTGAAAATTCAAAATTGAGTATTTAAAAGGGTTGGGATTAACACGAGAAAAGCTTTACGATGCTAGGCATGCAATTTTCCGGAAAATCGTAGAATAAATTTTTTTTGTTTTGTTTTATCGCTCTACTTGTTTGAATAATGGAAATACAGAAAAATGTTCAATTCAAGATTGTAGTTGATACATTTATCTACAACTTTTATCTGAAAAGTGTTTTTTTGTAAATTGAAAAGTTCAAGAGATAAAATTAATTTCAGTGGTAGTCAAATTCGTAGTTACGCGCGAACGGTCCGTGAGCCAAATTCATTAACCGCTCGACTTAAAAAGTTGATACTTTTGTGCTTATAAGATTCTGAAAAATGAATAAACACGTAAGAGAAAGATCTCAACTTTTAGATAGAAATACTTTCAAATTTGAATAAGTAGATTTTCTATCTGTAAAATCAGTTTATTTTTAAAAAACTAGAGCTAAAAAGTCAAAAAACAATTTTAATTCCTATTTAGTTAATACTTATCTCGGCGATAATTCCTTCTAGATTCAGCATTGCAAATGAGCATAAAACATTATTATGCTTCTTAAAAATCTGTAACGTACAGAATATATTCATAATGAACTTATTTAGAATTGATCGCGATACAAAAGAACATACCTATGGCTAAGGTAAGAAAGAGAAGGGAGCACAAAAAAAGGTGAAAAAGCAGGTGAGAGAGCGGCTTATACGCGCCGACGCGTAATAACAACAACAATAATAATAAAATATTAATAACAAAAATTTCAACAAATTACATTAAAAATAGAGTCTGTTATTAAAACAATAATGAAAATGCAGTAGGGTCAAAAAATGAAGGTTCACGTCGAAAATCTTTGTGAAAAATGCAGATAAAAAAGAAAGTTTCAAATAAAATTTGAAGGTTACGCCATAATCTTTGAAGTACGCTAGGTATGTTATATAATTACATTTTTCAATTTTTTTTTATTTAAGAAAAATAAAGCGCATCAACCCTTTAGGTTATTAGCGCTACCAAATGAACAATAAATATTTAAATATCAAGTACCACTACAGTAAAGATATGAAAAAAAAAAACAATTTTGGTAATAAATTAAACTTTGTGTACTTTGTGTAGAAACTGAATAGCACGTAGGTAAGCTACCAAGTTTTCCATATTGTACTCTTCTCCTAGCAAGTGATACATAGTAGGTGGAGTGTTAAATGCAATTCTTTGCTGTGAATACTGCGGACAATCTATTAATACATGCCTGACTGTTAAAGGGCATTGACACACTGTACAGCGGGATTGTTCAGATTTAGTCATCAAGTGTTCATGGAAAAATCGGGTGTGACCTATTCTTAGACGGGTCAGAATAACTTGTTCTTTCATGGTTTCTGGAACGGCCTTCCACGGTTTAACTGTTCTTTTCACTTCCTCAAGTTTATCGTTAGATTGGGACCACTGGTGTTGCCAAGCGTTATTAACCGATGTCTTGATAAATATTTTCATGTCTGTCATCATAGCTCTCGTGACTTCGATGGCACTAGGATTCTGAATTGCAGTTTTGCCTCCTGCATCAGCTCGCTCATTTCCCTCTATTCCTGTATGTGAAGGTACCCATAGTAACTGTACGACTGCTCCTGAATTGTATAGCTGGGATAATTGCTGCTTAATAAGTTTTAGTAATGGGTTTGATGGATATGTCTGGCGCAAACTTTCAATTGAGTTCAATGAATCAGTTACTATGAGAGTGTGTTTTACATTTTCTCTATTGGCATGGACTAGTGCTTAAAATATCGCATAAAGTTCTCCAGTTAGAAAGCTTGTTATATAGGGTAGTCTAAATTTGATTATCACATTAAGGGCCGGTTTTACAATAGAGATTTAAACTAGGTATAAATTCTGGTACAACTTTATTCCCAGAATAATAACTATTCCTAGTATAAATCTCTATTGTAAAACCGGCCCTTAGAGTTACAAGTGCTGCTCCAACTCCAGTATCCGTTTTGGAGGCATCTGTGTAGATATGAGTATATTGTTGCAAATAAGATATTTTCTCATGGAATTTTCCTCTAATTAGGGTATGGTTTGTATCGTTCTTATCAAAACTTGTTAACGATGTATCACATATTGGTAATTTTATTATCCATGGAGGAGGGTAGGGAATGAATGAATTTTCAATTTATTAATATTAATTAGAGAAATTAGGTGAAAAAAAACTTTTTAGTAGAGGATGATAATACATAAAAAAAATTTTTTTTCAATGTATTTGTAGATACCCCATTTTAGAACACATTTCATATGAAAATGTTATTTCTTTATGTCATTGTTTATTTTTTACTATCGTAAAATTAAAAACATGAAAATTGATGTTCAAAAGTACTAGGTACTAGGGAAATTTCGTATATTTTGGAAAATAATGCAGACAAAAAAAAATGTTCAGACAAATTTTGTAGATAAATAATGTATTAGCTATAATTTTTGATTCGAACATTTTCCTGTATAATTTCATTATTCAAACAATTAGAGTGAAAAAACAAAGATTCTTAACGATTTTCCGGAAATTTGCATGTCTAGCATCGTAAAGTTTTCCTCATGTTAATCACAACCCTTTTAAATACTCAATTTTGAATTTTCAAGTTTTTTTGTATTTTTTGCGGCATTTCACGGATATTTTGTGTAATTTGACTAGGCTATTTCTAGAAAAACTTTATTTGGCTCAGATTGAACGAGTTTGACAAAAATTTAATTTTGGCCGCCTGGCCGGTATCAAAATATTATCATTAATAAGTTTAGCATCGAAATTTCTGCAATATGAATAGTTTTATATAATTTATATGTTGTTTATGCAGAATTGATTAAAAATGAACTTTGGAACGTTTTTTTTAACTTGAATTATGTATTGATTATAATAAATTAACTATTGATATGTATATATTAAAATATGAGAATAATAGTTTTCCACTTAAACATTATAAAAATTGCTGATGTTTGATTAATTTCAAGGGAAGAAAATTCACAATCACTATTCCTAAGGACACCATTTTTTGGTCCAATTCTTTAATTAAATAAAAAATTTTATTCCTATTTAAAACACATTTTACGATGTATATTTCGTTTGGGGAGTTTTTGAAATCCTGCGAGAATTCTGATGAAATCTTAGCACCTTTTGGAGGTTTCCGAGATATCGGGAAAAAATGTATTTTTCAAGATGGCGCTTGAAGCTCCACCGGGTGGGAAATTTAGTGAGAGGTTAAATTTTATTTTTACTAGCCTTTCTACTTCCATTAAATATATCATACTATACTATGTATGTATATTTAGATTTACAAAAGTACCTAGTGATTTACAGAAACAAAAATATCAATAGAAATGTTGGAAACAAATAAATAAACGTTCATATTACAGTAATTTACAATGCTAATTATAGGATTTTTAAAAACCATAAAATTTACGTACCTTTTTGTAATTGTTTCATGATAATAAAATAAAATAAACGAAACCAACTTTATTTCCGGCTAAAGAAGTGCGTTACATAGAACCGACGTCAAACCAGATACTGAATACGAAAATGTTGAACACTCATCGTAAATTCCTGTTAGGTAACATAACATATTATTACCTTGACTATCTAAGAATTAATTTGCTTTTAATTTTTCTTTTATTGGTAGATATTGATGTTTATAAGCAAAGTGAGGTGGCGAGATTATCAGTTTTTAATATTTGTGCTCGTGACTGTACATTTAATTATAGAGAACGTCATTTTTATGCTATTCGAAATTAATAATGCACAAGTTTCACTCGATAATGTTACAATGAGATGGAATATACCTCAGAATTATACCGGTTAACCAAGTTTGATAACGTTTAAATATCCGTTTGTGTTATCAAATCTTAGTTTATATAAAGAAATAACATCGAAGTAATAATCTAGAGTAACCAGTTGAATAAGATAATTACAATTTTCAAGGACAATAATGGGTAAAATGGTTGAATATTTAATGAATAATATGTACCACTGGTAAAAAAAGAATATTCATTAAAATTAAAAAGGGGCAAATATAGGTACATATTACTTTCTGACGTTTCGTATTACATTATTACCTTCTTTTTATTACATCAACAACTCATCGATAAGTCAGATAAGAAACAGTCACCCTGGTGAAAACACTGTATTTAAAACAATTCAAAAATTGCAAAAATCCCATAACCTATTTACACTTTCCACAAAAAATCAATTTGAATTTTACGGTGGAATTCTAAGAACATCTGTAAGATCTATAATCCGAAATCTGTAAGAGTACTTTTCTCACTCGTGTGTTTGCGTCCCTCGCCCTTCGGGCTCGTGCCACAAAGTTCAACACTCGTGAGAAAAGTTGAACTTTCCCCACTGGTTACACAATATACTATTTTGCGCGATCGATCTTTTTTGTTTATTTACAAATTTACAGCTTCGGTCGTCAGGACGGTAGGTTGTGTTTACTGGTTTCTAAGTCTAACACGTCGGTAAGTGATTTACTTACCGTTCAGACGTCGGTAAGTAAATTACTTACCGACTTCTTAGCCCTACATACATTTGTGGTCCTAAATAATAATTAGTATATCAAGTATCAAGAACGGTAAGAGTTGTTTACCGGTCGACTGCAATGTTTGGAGGCTGAGCGTAGCGAAGCCTCCAATTCTGCTGAAGACCGGTATTACCCTAACGTTCGAAATGCTTATACCATTTTTTGCGCGATCGTATTGATATTGATATTCGAATTTCGAATAAAATAATTCAAATTTCTTCGAAATGAACGAAATGTCAAAAGTGACATTTATACTTCTCTATCAGTTTAAATTATAATTTGCATTTTGGTGAAATTGTTTTCATGCTATTTATTACTTTTCATATTGTTCTGTTCGATTCTGTTCATTAAAAAAATATCAATCTTCTTATTTTTTTTTGTTCCTTTTGTGTAATGAATGAAGTAATATATTATTTATCACCACTCAAATGTATGTAGGGCTAATATGTCGGTAAGTAATTTATTTACCGACATCTGAACGGTAAGTAAATCACTTACCGACGTGTTAGACTTAGAAACCAGTAAACACAACCTTCCGACCTGACAACCGATGCTGTAAATAAACAAAAAAGATCGATCGCGCAAAAAATATATATATATATTTTTTTCCATTTTGGGAGCCGTTCAGATGCCGGGAGCACTGCAGCCTATTGGCTTATTGTACTCTGCTCCCATATTTAGTCCACCCATCCAGTTATCCCCGTACCTTCGAGTAGACGGTATAGATCCATTGGATGTGTGCCATATACTTCAGGTGGCACATTGGCCACTCCGAAGATTGCCCGTCTCCTCGAGTGCAGTGCCTCACAGTCAGACAAGATATGGGTCACGGTCTCGATCTCCATGCCACATAGTCTGCAGCTGAGGTCCCCGTTATATAACCCTATTTTATGCAGGTGATCTTTTAACGGGGTATGACCCGTTAGATAACCTGTTATAATTCTTAGCTTATTCCTGCTGATATTCAGTAGTTCTTTGGCCCGTTTTGCACATGTGTCACCTATGAAGGTTTTGCTGTGTACCTGTTTCGGAGTGTTCCTCCAATGAATTCTATGTTGGCTTTGTACCCATTTTTGTATTTGCGCTCGGACTACCTTTTTTGTGGTCCTAAGAGCTGGTTCTGGTCCAACATATGCTGTTGCTGAACCTCTTTTTGCGAGTTCATCAGCTTGTTCATTTCCAGAAATACCATTATGTCCCGGCACCCACACCAATCTTACTTTAATGTGGTCTGCTAGTTCATTTAGTTCTTTCTGACATTCTTCTACTAGTCTGGATGTTACCTTGCGGCTATTTAAAGCCGCAAGGACTGCCTGGCTATCAGTTAGTATGTTTATCCTATGAGTGTCAGTCCTAAAAATATATTACTTCAATCATTACACAAAAGGAACAAAAAAAAATAAGATTTATATTTTTTGAATGAACAGAATCGAACAGAATATAAAAAGTAATAAATAGCATAAAAACAATTTCACCAAAATGCAAATTGTTTTTTGAAACCTATAAGGTAAAGATGTTACAGATTTGGTTCCATAATAGCAAATTTTACATATCTGTAAAGGTTCAAGTTACAGATCATATGACTTACAGATTTCTGTAGCTTATAGGTGAATTCTCAGAATCCCAACATTAGTTTAAAATACAAAAATGTTATTGCCCAGTGATGTTACTGTAAATTACTGGCTCATGGTTGAAACGAACCTATAGCTGCTAAAACGACTAAAGTGACCCAATTAAGGTATGCGATCTCCTGTCTTTCTTTTCTACAATAGAGTAGTAGCCAATTACGTAAATGTACTAGGCAAGTGAGATACCGATCTCGATTGTTTTATATCGACGTGTATTAGTTAAGGATATTCCAGCAAATGCACTAGTGTAAAATATTTAGTAGGTAGCGTGCAAGCTGTATAATGTCTACTTATAAAAAGTGTTGCACAAAAACAATTAGTCCAGTAATTTAAGGCCTAGTGACCTGGATGTTTGTTTTTTGTATACACCTTCATTACGGTGTAATGAAGATGTGAAAAACCGACATCGATATCGTGCCGGCTAAAAAAGTTATGAAGGTCAAAAGCTGTCGGAGTTAAAAAATAATATACTATTGCCAATAACGACTTTATTACCACCAGCACCCGATGATCTACTGAACACCATCTTTTTCAATTGTACGAAAGGTTGTGGTAGCAAATGTGGATGCAAAAAAATTTGATTGGGATGTTCAAAAATTATGAAGATGTAGATGTCAATCTAGAAATGAGTCCACTTGTCGTTTTGTCAGCAACTATTACAGATAGATAAGCTGAAGATATCAACAATGAATAAAAAAAATTATATACTGAAGTTTATTTTTTTTGTATTTTTCAGAATTAGGATAATTATTATCAATAAATAAGAATCATTTATTCTTGAATAAGAAAACCTTTTTTTTATGCACAATGGGCCAATTGTGGCCTAAGTGCCGTGGGGGTCACCCACCCTTCAAATTCTTACAGAAGAAAACCTTTTGCCTACGGGGAAACCATGTAAAAAAACGCGCCTTGCATTCTACCTCATAGGTGGTGAGGAAACAAGTGCATTGTCATAATATAGTCGCTTTCTCACTGCTCTACTCCGAAAACGATTATAAAGCAAAATGCAAGACATTTTTTTCTAGGTAATTTTACAAGAAACAATTTTTATACTGGCTGCTATTGACCTCCAAGCAATAGGTCGCGAGATATCCAGCTCACTAGGAATCTTTCCGCAGATAAAACCTTATTTGGCTGGACTAAATGTTACTTACCTTTTTCAAGAACTTCAGCTAGCCAGTCCTTGTAACATTGGGAGATATGTTCGAATTCTTTGATCTCTTCTATACTATATACTTCCTCATCTTCTTGTGGTAAAAGAATAGCAAATTGTCCGGAATAGACGTGAAGACGTATTGTCCTCGACATGCCCGTAAAAAGGGCTCATCTTAATCTTATTATAACACGTTATATTTATCACGTACTAAATAAAATAAAAAAATCCAAACTGATACAATTAACTATATCGTTGATACTAACAAAATTTTGGCACATAATTTTTTTTATGTCATACTAGTTCATTATTGTGTTTTTATTGCTTAGTTACCAACTATCTAATGTCGTACTTTATGCCCGTGCGGGCATAAAGAGAAATAATTTTTTGTTCAACTTATTTAATAAAAATGTCGTAAGCTTCTTTAGACTTTTTTGGCAACAGATTTACAGTTGCTTTCTTTCCTTTTTCAATAATTCCATCAGGAATTCCAGAATCTTCGTTCATTTTGACTTCTAACTT
>CAJUYI010000768.1:40027-50392 GCA_910591695.1 Galerucella pusilla
TATATGGAAACAAGCACTGGAAGAAGAAGGAATGAGAATAAATATAAATAAAACCAAAATATTGATAATAGGTGATCAAAATATTGAAACTAAAATCAAACTAGACAATATTCAAATAGAACAAGTAAAAGAATTTAAATACTTAGGAGTAACTTTAGCACAAAATGGAAAACAAGATATTGAAATAAATGAGAGAATAGATAAAACAATAAAATTATATTATGCAATGAACCAAAAATTTACCAATAAAAAAGAAATGTAAACCCGACACCTAACGGTAAAAGGGTGTATGATTATATATATATATATATATATTAATTCAAACCCGATTTTTTAAAACACTGATTTGTATTGAGATTGGATTGCAATAACGAGCTAGTATGACATAAAAGTTTGTATGTACCGTAGGCATAAACAGATATGTATACCCTCGGGCGACATACAAACCCTCGGGCCAGAGGCCCTCGGCTTCGTAAGACGTCGCCCTCAGGGCATAAACATCTATTTATACCCTTGGTACATAAATAACTATAAAAGAAAGTACTAAGTAGGTATTTTGGTTGGAAGAGGATATTTGTCAGTGAGTCCTTTTGATCCTCGCTATTAAGATTTTCCACTATTATACTATTTGAAATTTAAAATTTTTGGATAATTATCCAAAATAAATTGTTTTGCAAAATAATGAATTTGTTTAGCCGCGCTCTGTATATATGGATACAATATCATACAGTCATTAAAATCTATTATGTTTTCAACAAGTCGTTCAAAACATTCAGGTTTTTTTTCAAAACTTTCAAAACATTTTGGTTTATATTGAATCAGTTTAAAGAACAGTTTTGGAAATATTCCGAATGGTAGCATGTCTTTCATACATGACAGATATCGACAATGTTAATTATGCACATTTTAATTATTATCTCGTTTCACAAACGATAAAAAAAATTTCAGTTACATAAATAATGTTTATTAAATTTATATTCAAATTTCATTTATAATCCAGTCAATAGGATAAATTGTAGGCCAATTAGTTCTAAAATAATGGCAGTTAGTGTCAAACACGATAATACGACTTTAGAGGTGTAGACCTTAGAAGAAGGCGGGGGGTAAAAAATTACCAAAAATTGCCGGTTTTTGAAACGGAAAGGTGTCTCAGTTTCTCATGAGTTGCACCCCTTCCAAGATATTGAGAATGGAAAATTTCAATTTTCACCCAAAAAATCCTCATTTTCAAGATTTTTTTAATATTACAGAAAATCTGTTTTTACTTAGAAAAAAGCAAAAAATAGAGTGGCAAAAAAATAATGAGGGACAGATACCCATCAAAACCTACAACACATGGACTAATAAACTATTTTTTATGGTATTTTTGTTTTTAAGCCCAAGAATGGTTGAAATTTAGCTAGAAGTGTTTGAAAAAAAAATTCTCGCCCAATCGGACACTTAATGAAAAAACGGCGAAGTTTGGAAAATTGGTAAAATTAATTGTTTTAAAAAAACATCCCGATTTTTTGCACGTTGTGAAAAAAGTATTGATTTTTGAAGCCATAAGGTGGGCATTCAATTTTTAGCCACTGTCATTTCCATGATTAAGTTTTAAACGAAATTTATTCAACATTCATGCCGGTTTTAACATGAAATATTTCAAGTTTTTTTTTCTGACGTAGCTGTAGGTGAATGGAATTTATGGTAATTTAGTTTTTAAATGAGTTAATGCTAAACTGTGAACTAAATGACAAATTAGCAATAAAAAATAAATAAGCTAAAAGTTATATTGAATCCTGTCATTCAGCTGTCGAATCAAAAATGAAAAATTAAAAGTAAAAAAAGTGCATAATCTCCAGTATTTTATATCGCTTATTGGAAATTTCTAATTTTGGCACTTGACAGCTGCCAAAAACTTTTTCATTTTTCCGAGGCTGGAATCGTAATTATTCAATTTGTTTAATAATTGTTTATAAATAATTACAGGCTAATTACCACACAACCAAAATTGTATTATCGATATTAATACAACAAGTGTGTTAATGATTATAGAAATTTTCGATAATCATTAATTACACGAGTTGTATTTGTCAAGATTATTTCTTGATACAATAATTCTTAAGTTTCTTTAATAATTTGACATTTTCTGTCAGTCACTAGATTTTTAAGATCGAATAAAACAACTAATGACAACGCGAAACACACAGATAGGAAAATTGTATGTATCCAATCAGGTGCCGAAATACAAAATCGAAAACATGGTGTTTTCAGATATCAATCCTCATATTTAAACCAATCGAAGGCGCGTATTTTGTATTGAGTGAAATAATCGAGCAAACAACAACTTATTGACAATTTGCAAAAAATTTCAAATCTTTAGCATTTTTGAATTATTTATAGATATCACGAAAATGATTGGATTATTAATTCTTAAAGTAAGCGAGTGAGTGTGAACTACCTCAAGAATTTCGAAACAAATTTGACGACTATCAAAGAAACACCCTGTATTATACTTTGTACAAATAAATTATTCTCGTGTTAACGATTTCAACAAACAAGAAGTTAATAAATTATAATTTTTCACTCAACAAAATAAATGAGATACGACACGAAACAAATTCAATTTTAAAACATCGACCTATTTAAAATCAAAATATTTCCTCCTAGAAAGAGATAACCAAATAGTGTAAGTAGTTACAAATCTTAAAATAAACCGACTCAAATACTTTCGATTCAAAAAACTTGGTGCCAAATTACCGACGATCGTCTGTCAACACTTTTTGCACGAAATTCGACATTACTTTCACCACGACAAACACTCACCAAAGTAGTTTATCGACAAGGAAACAAGGAAACCATCCAGCACTTTGCAATTTCTTTTGCAAAAACCTTTTTCCACTAACCTGAACACCATACGAACTTTATAAGAGCCGTAAACATAATATAATGCTACGAGTAGAAATAATAAACAAGTGAGTTATTATTGGGAGAGATCGCCAGCTAACGATTTAGAAATCCAGTAGCCATAGCCAGTGATTGAATGTAAAATCATGAAGCTTGCCAGCGTGTCGATACGATATGTTTCGTTATTCTCGCGTTCAATTTTTGCATCTGACCGTGCCAAAATTATTTAATAAGGAAAAAAAGAAAATCTACCGACGAATATATAATATATATACTACGAGTTGTCCCGATTTTAATTAAGAGTAATTCTACCAGTGAATAGGCAGCAGGTAAAATGAAACTATTTTTCAAAAGCGTAAAAATAATCTGAAATATTGTGGTGGGCGATCCTATAAACATGTGTGGTATTAGTCACTAATGAGATAATAAAAGTTTTGTAATTATTACTCGGTAAGATATATTATTGAATTATTGACTCCTTGCCTTTGATAATGAGTTAAGGGCTACGTCAAGGTTTCGAATCGTAAATACAAATAGGCCAGTCGGTAGGGGTCATTTTAGACCAAAAGTACAAGTAATTAGCAAGTACCTTAGTATATAGATTAATATAAAAATGTTTACCAGTCTATCGATTTCCCAAATTGAAAAAAAAATCAAAAAACTTTTTTTTTCGAAATTTCTCAATATTTCGCGCTGGGAGAAAGGTAGAGAAAAATAAAAAATATCACCTTGTAGGGGAATTGTTTTGCATTAAAAAAAGTTTCCTGCGCTTTTTTCGTCCGAGAAATGGTTTGTCAGGAAAAAATTCGGTAAACTAAATATGTGTTCCGCATCCGCGCCACTCGGCTGCGGAAAACCTATCTTCTGAATCGCGGAAATTTTTTTTTTTAAGAGTTAAGGTTGTGAATAATAAATAAAAGGTAATAAATTAATTTTTACAAATTTTTATTGGAAAAAGTTATGCAGAAAATTAAATCTTAAAATTATATATTAATCATCTTTTATACCTTTTCACTATAAACATTTTGTTCGTTGAATATTATTCATCTTTATATTACAGGAGTATCAAATTTTATTTTGAAAAAATAAAAAAGATTCCTAACCGAATCTATAAAAATTGCTATTTTCGCATACAATACAAAAAAATCATTGAATCCAAATATGTATGTATGTAAATTAATTAATTTTGTGCTTATAATAATATTATATTCTTGATCTTAGAAGTTTCCATAACATTTTCATGCAAACCCCATTAAAATGACTTTAGTTTCATTAAAGTTACAATACTTAATATAATTAATTAAACAAACCAACTACAGTTTTTGTACAAAAAGAACATTTAACCGGTCACAACTATGTTGACTTGAGCAAACAAAATAAAATAACTATTCATAATCTTAAATACAGTGTGGAAACCACTTATGGAATGAAATTCTTTATGTCATTATTTTAGAAAATTATAAAAAATGCCGAGACACGTCAACTTTTGAATTGAGTTGTGCGTTATGTAAACATAAATTTAAATGTACAGGGTGATTCACGCAACTATGCCATAGTAGGTGTTTTTTTTAACGAAACACCCTGTATATTTGCATATTTTTAAAATCCTCTTAATGAACCGATTCCAACAAACTAAATAATGTATGGTCAATTATGAATTATACAGGTTGAAATTTTTATTTTTACAGTTATTAAACACATACATAAAATACCTGATGTATTTGATTTTAATACATTAAAATAAATGCTCAAAATGTTCTCTACCTAGCTGTTGGCAATAGCACAGTCTCCTATAGAACTCCTCCTTAACTTTGTTTAGTTTGAGGTGAAATATTCCGTATTTCTATAGTTATCCTGTCTTTGAGGTTTACAATGCTAGTGTTGGTTGTGTTGCATATACTTTGTTATTATTATTATTATTATTATTATATTTAGACAAGGGCAGAGGGACAAATCCCTATTATGCCCAAAAACAGATAATTACACAAGAAACATAGGTACTAGTAGGTAAAGAACAGAAAAATAAGTACAATATACACAATATACCAAATAAACTATAAGTGCTCTAGCAGCGCACGATCAAGTCTGTTTTTGAACGAGTTAGTCGATGGTGCAGAAACTGTGGATACATCAAGATTATTCCAGCTGTCGAATACCCTGTTTGGTAAGAAGTTCTGTCTTGATCTGACGGTAAATTTTTCTTTTTTGAGTTTAAAAAGGTGTCCTCTAAGGCGGTCATCTGGATTTAAGGTGAACATCATATCAAGATTACCAAAATTAAATTTTAATATTTTAAAAGTGGTGATGAGGTCTCCGCGGTGTCTGCAAAGTTCAAAGGAAGTTAGGTTGGCCATGGAGAGTCTTTTCTCGTAGGAAGGTCTTCGCTGTCCCAGGGACAGTCGAGTGGCTCTTCTTTGAACATTTTCCAAAAGATTTCTATCGCGAACTAGGTCTGGATACCACGTTGGACCGGCGTACTCGAGAATTGGTCGGACATAGATAGTATACAGTTTGCAAAACGACTGGAACGAAACACTCGAAAAGCACTTACGAATGAGATAAAGTCTGGTGTTCGCGCGCTTACAAACTGAAGTTACATTCTTGATATAACCCCACAGAAAAAAATCTAACGGCGTAAGGTCTGGCGATCTAGCTAGCCACTCAATAGTACCTCTTCGTCCAATCCATTTATTGGGGAGAATTTCATCAAAATAAGTTCTTACCATTAAAGCATAATGGGGTGTTGCCCCGTCTTGCTGGAACCAAACATGTTCATTCGGTAAGCTAGGATCTATTGCGTTGGGATATAAGTTTGCCAACGCAGGGATAACTTAATTTTTAAGCATATTTAAATATTTTTCAGCTGTCAAATTTCCATCTATGAGTATAGGACCAATAATATGGTCGCCTATGATACCGGCCCAAACGTTCACCATTTGAGGGTACTGAGTATGTGTCTCACGCATCCAATTAGGATTCTCTGCTGACCAATATCTACAGTTCTGTCGGTTTATCTCTCCATTCAATGTGAATATTGATTCGTCAGAAAAAAGAATAGTACCAAGAGCTATCTCATTTCTGTTCAGCTTATTCATCAATCTTTCGCAGAAAACCATTCTACGATCTGGATCGTCTTCTGTTAACTCCTTCACAAAATTTAATTTGTAGGGATGAAGTTTTTATTTATGAAGACATCTTAGAACAGTTGTATGACCAACATTATTTTCACGGGCAATTTGACGTGTACTTGAAGTTGGATTCTCTTCGACACTATACAAAATATCCACTTTCACATCATCTTCAACGAAGTGTGTTTTCTTTTCAATGGTTTGACATGTCCAAGTTCTCTGAATTGTGCATGAATTTCAGACACAGTACTTTGTGAAATATTAGGCAATTCGGGATACCTGTGATTAAATAAGTTTTCCACTTCAACTTGACTTCTGCAGTTATTCCCGTACCCGATCTGCATCATTAAAATCTCAATTCGGTGAGTCTCAGTTAAATATTTCATGGTTATGTCGACAAGGAAAGAGTGGTTGACAAAGATTTTACTTTTTCAGTATAAACTGTCAACACATCAACAACAGACAGAATAGAAAACAATCCACATTATTTAGCGATTTTGTCTAATTAGGTATTTATGATAAAATTCATGGGCGTAGCAGGTTTTGTTTAATATACAAATACGTCTAATAATTAGTTAGTTTAGAATTTTGATAAATCCATATTTAGCTAATTTAAAAAAGTACCAATATTTCAAGTGTAATAAATTATTAATTTCAAAATTTCACCCTGTATAATTCATAATTGACCATACATTATTTAGTTTGTTGGGATAGGTTCATTAAGAGGATTTCAAAAATATGCAAATATACAGGGTGTTTCATTTAAAAAAACAACACCGACTATGGCATACATGCGTGAATTACCCTGTAGATTTAAATTTATGTTTACATAACTCAAAACTCAATTCAAAAGTTGACGTGTCTCGGCATTTTTTAAAATTTTCTAAAATAATGACATAAAGAATTTTATTCCATAAGTGGTTTCCACACTGTATATATTTTCTTGTAAATTCAAGATTCCTAAAATTTACAAGATAATGAAAAGTGCCGTATTTCGTAATTGGGAAAAATTAATTATCCGTAAATTTTATTTATGGAACAGACCTCTTAAATAACAGTTTCCATCCTTAGAAAAATTGTTTCAATGTCTCCTTATTATATATTATATTTTTTATTGAGATACTTGAATTTTGATTAGTATATAATATTTATATCATATATGAGTAATTTGATAAAAATGATTATGTGCTATGACAAAAAAAATGCCATCTTGAAGCTGACACTTCCCTTTTCAAAACGCCCTATTACAATTACATACTTTTATATATTACATTATAACTGTACAATAGTTTATAATGTACTCCGAAACGCTTCAGAAAATGGAGTCGCGCGGATGCGGAACACATACTTAGTTTACCGATTTTTTTTCCGGACAAACCATTGCTCGGACGAAAAAACGCAAAAGACCTTTTTTATTGCAAAACACTTCCCCTACTCGGTGGTATTTTTTATTTTTCTCTACCCTTTTCCCAGTGCGAAATATCAAGAAATTTCGAAAAAAAATTGATATTTTTTTCAATTTGGGAAATCGATAGACTGGTAAACTTTTTTTATGTCAATCTACATACTGTAATGTACTTACAGTATTAAAAAAATCAACCGTATTGCTAATTACTTGTATTTGTGACCCCTATCATCTGGCCTAAAAAAGAAATAGATATTTCTAGAGAGGATAATGTATTGCCATCAAATAAAGTAATAAAAAATATAAATTGAAAATTTAGGATAACTTTGCTGTTCTAGTATCAGTTCTGTGTCACATTCGTCTAATTAGCGGTTTATTGTTGTTATTAACACTTGAATAGTGTGAGTAAAATTAATTTGCTCCGTATGCGGCAAGGTCCCTGTGAAGGATTAATAAAAAAATGAAAGCTTCATTCGGGTTTTTGTTTCTGGTACTGTGCAGAGCTATAGTGTATTTTTATGAATAAAAGAGTATTAAAATAATAAAGCATTCGTAATCCATAGGCGTATCACTGCTTTGAGTAAAGTTATACCTATGAAATAACATTTGAATAAATATATAGGGAGTACATTTATATTTTCATCTAATTAACCTGGTTATAACTAACATGTCTAGTTTTCGAAGCCTCGTCACACATTAAGATATAATTTGAAAAAAAAAATTTCAATTTTCCTTACGAACAAAATCACTAACAAAAGTAAAAAGAGCATCAAACAAAAAAATATTTGTTCTGATAATCATATTCACTAAAATAGAGGACAAACTTCAAAAACTCAACGACGTTTTTCCACATACACATAGACACAAAATTCTTATCACGAATAACGTGTTGGCACCGAATTTACACTAGACTTGTTAACACTGAATATGTTGTCAAAGATTAAATGATAATGAGTGATTTAATTTATAGTGAAAAAGACTAGAATAAACAATGCCAGATAAAAATAAACTTACTCTAATAACGCTGGCCAACAAAATTTACTTTTGAAAAACTCAACTGTAAATTTGTGTCCATAAAAAATAAAAAAGTACTGAGCCACATGGGCTGATTCAAAATTTCTTACTATTGGATGAAAAACGAGCCGCGTTCACTTCCCTTGAAATAATTCATCATGAAAAGAACAATTAAAAATATTTTGAAATATACAGGGTGGTAAAAGTTTGTAGAATAACACAATACAAGTCGCTGAGACACTGGCGTGAATAGCTAACGTTGTAAATCATTTAAACGACACTTATCGATTTAGTTGGTGCAAATTTAAAATACCGTAATTTGGTCACCTTAGTTCATCTTATGCTTTAGCAGCCAAGTTAGCAAGTTCTTCTCTTCTCTTCAAACTTTTCTCAAGTATAGTATTGTTCCCACCTTCACACTGAGTAAATTTAAGTGTACTTTGGAGCAGTGCAGTGGTTAGGTGTTTAAAACAATGCACATGTCAGAGAAATGTTAAAAAATCACGACATTTCTGTCGAGATAGAATTACTGAGTGATAATTTTGACAACCCTGTAGTTTGATGAGCCGTATTTTCAGGTTATGGCCTATAAAGCCATGTTCTTTTGTTGTTATCTTTCACTTTTGAGTTGTATTGATTTCAAACTTGAGAGGGCGAGCCAAAAGGCTATTATCGCATTAAACATTTTTTTATATTTTAATTTTTGTCGACCAGTGTAAAATTATTGTGGCGTTATCACATCAAAATTAGTACTTGCTATTTATTGGCCGACACAACAAAATATTATATGATCACAGTAATATTCATCATTCATTTTTGTGATAACGTTTATATCAGCATCATCGTCTATTACGTTAAAAATAAATATATAACACTGCAATAAAAATGATTTTCAATGTTTGCGTTACTTGCAATTTTATCAATTGACCCATTTTACTAAATATACAAAGTTTCATTGAAAAACGGGTGTTCTATAAAATAAAGAGGATGTAACAAAAAGATTGGCGTGGAAAGAATGCCATTCAATGATAATAGACGGATCAAAAGCTAGGAGCTTGGATAGGAATGTACAGGCCAGGAACCAAACACTCCGAGTCCTCGGGAAAAACCACAAGTATGTTTCAAGCAGAAATTCACGCCATAAGGAAGTTTTCCCAGTTCTATATTAAATAAAAGTTATAGAAGGCGAAATATTATGATATTGTCGGATAGTTAGGCAACCATTAAAGCACTGAGCTCTAGTGTAATAAGTTCCAAAATGGAAGGGAATGCATAGGCAAACTCAATGAACTAGGTGAGAGCACTATATTCACCTGACTTTGGATTCCAGAACACACTGAAAGAGAAGGAAATGAAATAGCAGATAAACTAGCAAAGAGAGGGACTGAAACATGAACCCTTTTGCGGAATAGGCGTGACGATAGATTTTGAAATACTCTTCCGTAATGTGGGTACACTCTCACTATTTACGAAAAAACCTTTATTTCGGCAATAAACTTAAGTTTAATGAAGTTTAAAGCCATTTTACTGATATTTTTCAAATAGTGCGCGAAAACAGCTCGCAGGTGTCATGGCGTCGGCTCTGACGTCACGCCTAGGTAAATATGTCATTATGTCTATGCGTAGCAAAGAAAGTAACCAAAACATTAAATTAATTCGTGTCATAAAAATCAATTCCAAAGTTTATAAGTGGTGTGCAGTACCGCAGTGTAAAAACACCTCAATAAGAACACCCAAAAAAGAGTTTATATACATGTCCCAAATAAGAGAATAATAAGAGATAAGCGGTTGAAGCTCGCAAGGCGAAACACGAACGACGTAGTCACGAATTCGCCACTTTATTTCAGTGAAGACCACTTTGATGTGAGTATGTTATCATATGTATTTATACCGTGCTTTTCAGATAAAAGTATCCACCTTTAATAACTTTTG
>CAJUYI010000768.1:55392-95287 GCA_910591695.1 Galerucella pusilla
AAGGTCATCCTATAAACTTTCACTTCTATAGGTTAGACTGTTTTGTGCTATTTGCCTTAACAAAACTTGGTTTCATTGTTATGGTAGAGTGGAGACGATAAATCACACGTAAAATAATAAAAGATCAATCCAAATGCGTAATCAGTTATATTCACAACAACAAAACACAGAGAATGAGTGTATTGAGTATTGACTGACAGCGGAGTTTACCTAAGCGTGACGTCATGCGCTGTGATTGGTGTTTCAGTCAAAATGGCCGATTGCAGTATTTTAATGTTTTATTTTATTGATAATTTTTTACTGAATATAGTAACCAATCAAATTACTTAATTTCAAGTCATGTGTCAAATTTCATCCAATCACCGCTGTATTACAGCGATAATACCTACATGTGGTGTTTTCAGTTTGGTGTTTATTTATTTATTAAAAATTAATTGAACGTCAAACTGACAACTGGATTAAAAATGTCGCGAATATTTGGTATTGCATCTAACCATTCAATTAATTTACCAATTATACTTTTCACAACTGTAGTTTTAAATAAAAATGAATTATATTTGATTAAAACTATTAGTTTGTATTCAAAATTATTAAACATCAGATTGACAATCAATTTTTTTATATCCACTAAGTAAAAAATTATCTTATCGAATACTCCTCGGGTCTTGATAAATACTCAAAATTTTGTCGTACAGAATCCTTCAAGCGTGTTGCTCAAAGATAATAGCCCTAGGGGTATTACTACTGAAAATCTTGATAATCTGATTTTTTTAAATAAAACTAAAGCAGTGTTTTAAATTTTTTCAATATGAATTTTCCCCTAAAACCATTATATCGACGATTTTTTGATACTGACGTCATGCCTATTAGCTCCAATGTAATATTGGAAGAAATAGGTGAAGCCGAAAAAAGAGAAGATCTGTCCATTGGAAAGATTTAGTAGGGCTTAGACTGTCAAAGATTTTTTCTGGATGACTACAACCTGTTGAGATCAAATAAATGAAAAAGCCAAAGTAAAACTGCACCAAGAATTTTAACAGGGATCCTAACGGGACATTGTCGCCTGAATGTAATCAAAATAGTGGAGGAAGAAGAATTTAAATTCTGTGACATTGAAGAAAAAACCTTCATTGTTCAGCAATTCAGAATCTTAGGTCACAGCACCTCTGAGACTTTCCTCGGGAATTAAGTAGAAGTAAGGGGGCACAATAGATCTTTTAGGTCTCAGTGAATGTCGCCCCAATATACATAGCACTTAATCTGAGGTCGATTGACCCTTATCTATGTACAAAAGTGCAAAGAAATTAAGTTATATGGTGTTAAAGTTAAAAATGGAATTTTAATATGTTTTATTGCAATCAACTTTTGATGCAACATAAATTTTGAAGTTTTATAACGAGTCTATTAAACTTCATGTGTTTTTGATAAAAACTCCGGTAACTGGCGAATAGAAATCCATCCGTTGGTTCAGCGGTACTCGACCGATATTTTGACGGATGTTGATAAAACTTGGTTTCTACTTTATCCTCCTCTCACCGGTGCGTTATAAAAACCGGATAATGTGAAAGAACTGTTACGAGTCAAATGACAAAAAACTCGTATGTATCGAAAAACAAACTCACTGAACTATTCAATTACCAAAAGGTAACTTAACTTACCTTCACTAAACTTATTTCGGCCAAAATATTTGAAAAAAAAAATTAGTCGAGAGGAGGTTAAAGCAGGTCAATTGTTTTACTTCACACAAAATTAGTTTGATTTGCCAAGGTTATTGGTTAAGACACAATTAGAAAGAAATTTTGTCGGTAAAAATATTTGGTGTGCGAAATATCTTGCTTTTGATTTATTTTGTGTTATAGATTAATTAATGGTCCGGCTGTCTACAAAAATTAATTATATTAATTGAATTTACACTTTGGATATTTACTATATGGAATCTTCCCATATTACTGTTATAAATGAAACTATTTTTAATTTTCTTATACTACGTTATTTGTTATCAAGTTATATTTATTTTAAAACTACTGTCGATTGGTTGACGGATGAGTGCAATTACTAATATCAATTCACCTGTTTGAACGCAGCATTTTTGAAAGGGTTGCCTAATCAAATTATGTTCAGAAACTCATTTTATTCAATAAAATATTATTTTCATTTGGTTGACATGTCGTTGAAGGACGATATTAGTTCGGACACAGAATACACCATCCCAAAAAGAAACGAAGCTTGTGCTATTTTACAATTCATTTTCTGAGTGCGCATGTCTGACAGTCGCCATTTTAAGCCCGTTATCTGTCAGTGACATGTAATTGTATTGTTTACCAAAGAATTTTCTTTGTTGTAAGCTTTTTGATTATTTAAATATTTTTTGTGTTTTGAATGATAAAATTTTCAACGCCGGCTTTCGTTTCTTCTTGGAATGGTGTATTCTGTGGTTCGGATCTTAGACTAATTTCATTGACAGAATGACAGAAGTTACATACGATGTTACGCCTACCTGATGTTTGGCTAGACCACATAGTGACCTATCTTGTGATTGACTTGTATGAATAGAAATAAATACACAAATATTAAAACTTGAGTATTATTGGCCCAATGAGGATATCTTATAGGCCAAGAGCCGGGTATTTTTTGTCAAAAATGTACGGGAACAGGTATTTTTTTTTGAATATGTACAGGGGTGTGACCTGAATGCAATTCCAAGTTGGCGTCATGCTGAAAAATACGTTTTAAGAAATATCTCGCGAACCGCGCATCCTACGACAAACATTGCTAAATATTTAGTAAATGGTCAATGATAAATTGAAAATGGTGCATGAAATTTTCTATAAAATTCATTGGGAGCTGCAGCTTGGTAAAACTTGCACCTCGTACATTATCAGTGGCAATATAGCTCGTTGTATACGAAAACCATTTCATAACATAACGCATAACATGGCATAAAGTATTCAAAAAAATGTCAATGCAGCTGTGTACCGTCAAATGGGGTGAAATTGATAGTTTTTTTTAATAATTCGTGAATTACATAAAAACTACACGTACACCTACTTTTGTGTCAAAAAAATATAGAAAATTAGCACTATGTCCAATAGAAACATCCAGGGCTATAATTTTTTTCAAATAATGGTTTATTTGCTTCAAAATAAGTCAAAAACCACATTATCAAAGTCATACTCAAGTTGGGGTGACTTTGATAGGTACTATGTTTTTTTATTACAACGGATTCGTTAAGTCTAAAATTATCAATGTAACCCATATTTCCTCACTATCAAAATATTTTTTTTATCAAAGTGAGGTGCGCTTGGGGTGAATTTGATAATCCATAAGTTAACATAGATTATCAAAGTCACCCCCTATGATTTGGCATAGGAATTGGATTTTCATATAGTATTCAAGCAAAAATTAAAATAAAACTTTATTTGCTATAAAAATAACAAAACTTAAGTTTGGCACCTTCTTTGGTTACAAGTTAAAATAATACACTGTGAACTTTAGTTAATAGGAATGAAAAAAAAGGAAAAAAAAATTAGAAAATTCAACGTTCAAAAACATCAACCCATTTTGGAAATACATATCTTGCGCCACGACCTCCAGAAGTTTCTGCTGGCTGCTCTAGAATGGCTATAATATCCTCCAAACTTACAGTAAACAAGTCGTTAGGAACAAATTCAAAAGTTGTTTTTGTGGTGTCTAATCTTTTTAACCCCAAGACATTGTAGTCATTCTGGTCTACTTGCCCTTCAACCTTGGCAATGTATCTATACTTGGTACAATTTCTGTTTCCAGACAACACTTTTACCAGAATAAATATTCCAGGCACAATCTTCTTAGGGTCAATGGGTAAATAGTCTACTTCGTCATCAACATCAGAGTGTGCGTCTTCATGCCCATCAGACAGCTCCAGCGAAATATGATCCATTTCTTCGCTTTCGTCTGATTCATTTGTTGGGCAAGTAACACTTTTTCCAGCTTCAACAGTTAACCGCTTCTTTTTCTGTGACGGATTTCGAACAGGGGTGCTGTTGTAACGTCAAAATGTAACGTCAAAATCTGCCCCAAATTGATCACCATTATCTTCAGGATTGGGAATTTAATTTAAAATTTTATCACGGTTCAGTGGGTAAACGCCCGTTGCTTCAAATCCAGACCTTAAACCGTGGTTAATTGCTTGGGGTGAGTGAGTTCCACAGGAATTCATTTTCTTTAAAGTAATTTGCAATAGCTGTGGAAATATTTCTTTCTTAAAAGAAGATTGTTTTGGATTTTTCATTTTCCAGTCCAACAATACTGACCTCCATGCTGTCTTTAAAGGCCTGAAGAAGCTAACATCAAGTGGTTGTGTCAAGTGAGTAGAATTTGGAGGGAGACACAAAAAGACAATGTTATTTTGGTGACATAGATCTAAAACTTCATCAGTAAAGTGTGAGGACAAATTGTCGCCAATTAGGACCTTCTTTCCTGGCAAATTTATAGCATGTGGTAAGAACGTGCTTCTAAACCAATCAGTAAAGCAGCTGGCTTCAATCCAACCCCTTTTTTGTTCTGTTGTATCTGGATCCAGAGCTGCAACAACGGTCCTCACAACAAGGATGTCCTTTGGGACCATTCGCGGTCCAGCGGTCCCACAAATGCTCGGATCTGTAAATTACGTAGGGGGGAAGAAGAACACCCGAAGCTGACCCGCAAAACAATCTTGAATACCTTAGATGCTCTGTTAATAGACCAACAATCTCTTCTAGTGCTTTTTCAATATTTTCATCGCTGAAGTTCTTGTAAGCTCTGCTCCCAACTTTACGCTTATAGGTACGGCCCATTGTAGTTTTTTATACACTTAGTAAGTGAAGCTGACCTAGAATTAAAATATAAACTGACCTACACCAAAGCAAACAACAAAAGAAGGCTAGAAAATTTTATTATTTATAAGTAATGGGGCGACTTTGATAACCATCAATCTCACCCCGAAAGTGTTATCAATGCGACCCCACATGATGTATGAACTAATAATTTTCAAACAAACGTATTTTATGCCAAATTTTACATGAAGTAAGGTTAAGTAGAAAACAGCTCATCGTAAATAACCGATACTGTAATTAAATTTGTAAAAACCAACGCAATAGAATATAATTTTGGACAGTGCCCATTTAACATCAGTTTGACGTATTATGGAAGAGTATTTACAAAAATATTATAACAACTACTTACCGGCACGTTAACACAAGAAACTAATGGCGGAACTTCATGCTTTCGACTGACCATTGCGCGGATGTCGTTGGATTATAATTGCGGGATATTTAAAATTATTCAATAAAATATTTGTCGTTATCAAAGTCCCCCCATAAAATCAATTTCACCCCATTTGACGGTACCGAATAAATTAAAATTATAAATAATGTGGAGAACAACTAATAATTCATCGATCTTTATTGTTGCTTAAAACGGTATCATCTATAAAATATTGTCAATGTAGTAAAAAGCAATAGTGCATCACGCTACATGGTAAGAATTGTTATTGTTATTCTCAATATTATTAATTTAAGTTATGCTTGTATTATGCTTTTGTATATTGTACAGTATTATTTTATATTGTATATTATATTATTGTATATTGTAATATTGTGTGTGTGTGAGAGAGAGATGGTCTCGGACGGTGTCCATTAACCACAGGGAGAATAGGAAGTTTAGATATTAATCTGAAGGAAAAGTTTAATTTCCAGTTTAGCATCATTAACAAAACGTATAAGTAGGTCAAAAATAGCCTTTTCGTTTTTTACCAGAAGTGAACATAAATTAACAGGCATGGGAAAGTTGTAACCTATGAGAGAATTATAAAGTTCTGTTCTTTCGGTCAGTCGATCCTCACATGCAAAAAAAATATGGTTTAGATCAGCTATTTATATATTATCGCAAGTACAAAAAGGTGTGTATTAATTGTAATATTAAAAATGATCTCTTTTTTAATAGAAGAATAAGAAAGTTGGTATTCAATTTGAATTTTTTACTTTTTTAAATTTAACGTGAATCTGAGTTTTTCGAAAAATCGCTAACCCGTTTCAATTGTTGAAAATTTTGTAAAATTATGCACTTTATTTTCTCTGTCTAAAATTCCGAACGACCCGAAATATATAGGCGTATGAATGTATATGTCGGCGTCAATTAGTGAAATCCGTCATTCTCTGAAATGCCTAGTTATTTCACGTATTGCCGGCAAACAGCGTAATTGTACATTCGGTACACCGTTTTCCTAATAGTTTCAGGCATTCCCTGTAATGTCGGATTTACGTTAGTCAAACGCCGTAATTTTCCGTTTTCAGCCGTAACTCTGTTTGCCGGGTTTAGTCAAACGTTGTAATTGTTGTTAACATCTGTGTAGTGATGTTTTCGTGAAACTGGAATGTCGAAGCATTCAGAATTGTTTTATAAGAAGTTTGGAATATTGCAGAATTGACGGAGGTAAGTAAATTTTTTAGGATTTCAAACATAACCTCAAACTTCTGCAGCCTACAATATCACTTCAAATTCGTACACTGTTGCCACATTTAACACGGTTTTATAATTCATTTGCTTGGTGAAAGAGTGATTTTATTGTGGGCCTTTTTATTGGTTTTTGAGCATGTAGATTTTAATGATAAAACTGGTATAATATTTTACTTTTTTTCTCTTAGGTTGCCACAGAAATTCTGCGGGCTAAGCAAACGCCTGGAAAAAAAACGAGTAGACAGTATCACCTTTTATCTTTATATGACGTGTTGGAAGTGGGAGAAGAAAAAATTGTTATTAAAAAGGACAAACATGATGAAGGAAAGTATGTTTTCTTGGTTCCTTATGAAAAAATATTTAATGTTGTTTATGAACAGTGGCGGATTTGCCATAAGGCCCAGTAGGCCCGGGCCTAGGGCGGCCAGATACGAAGGGCGGCAATCGTGCCAAAAAAACTCAGTGATGATAACAAGAAATAACTCAAATGCAAAGTATCTCAAAATATTTTAGAGGCTCGCGTACCGTACGTATGATTATAATCTTCCTAAATCACTATTTTTGAGTATTAAAGTATAAATACTTTCGTACATCGTGCTTAAAAAATAGTTCGTACGTTTAGTTTAATATTAGTGATCTAGGAAGAATAGCTATCCTATTGTTATTACAAAAACAACTCAGCGGTGTCGCGCGAACATTCTAGAAAGCTCTACACGACGCTCGAATGCGTGCGCGCGCCGCCCCGCTGGAAGGATCTAGAAACGGTGCAAGCGCGACGGAAATACGCGCGACGTGAGAGTGAGCAAGACAGCGCGCGGCATGCATACACGCGCGCGTTCTGGAAACTGCCCGACTATTCTAGTATAACGTTGCACCGGTATATATAAGCTACGGGTTTGGACGGTGGGACAGTTCAGTTTAGTGAGCGATTGAGTGCGATACTGCTTAAGTTGAATATGGACGGAAAGAAAAGGGTAAGGTTAAGTGGGGCAGAGTATCGCAAGAGAGCTAAAGAAAAAGATGATAAACAAAAAGATACGATTAAAAAAACACGGAAATTAGACGATTTCTTTGGAAAACTTGATGTTCCAAGTAGTAGTGGCGCTCCGTCAACTGATGATTCTGCAGTGTCTTCAAGTGAAAATACTTTGATCGATGTGGCAAGCATATCGAAAGAACAAGCCGAAGATGTCCCTCTAGTACCAGGAGTGGCAGGAGTAGGAGTGCAGCCCAATCCTACGGACCAGGAGCTCTACGAAATCAGCGACGATCCAGCTAAATGGACAATCGACGAGTTCACGCGTGATCACATTTGTAAGAACGGAGCCAATCAAAACATCCAAAATGATTTTCCTAAAAGTGAGCGCATTTACAAAGATAAAGCGCGACAGTTGTCGAGACATTTATTCGAACGTCAGCTTCTGAACGGTGAAAAAGTTCCGCGAAAGTGGCTAATTTATTCCAAAAGTACTGGATGTGTTTTTTGTGGTCCTTGTCTGCTTTTTAATAGCGGGGAGAGTCAGTTCGACAAAAAAGAAGGTTTCAATGACTGGAAAAATTCATATCATCGAGTGTCAACTCATGAGAATTCGCCTACTCACAAATTATCTGTTCTGCATATGAAAGAACGAAGCAACGTGCTAGGTCGCATTGACCGCGCATTAACAATGCAATTAGATGAAGAAATAAATTACTGGAGAAACATTCTGAAAAGAGTAGTTGCATGCGTAAAAGCGCTTGCGTCACGTGGTTTGCCTTTCAGAGGACACGAAGAAAAATTTGGATCAATCCACAATGGAAATTATTTGATGTCCTTAGAGCTTATCGCTGAGTTCGATCCGTTCTTAGCCAAACACATTACACGTTATGGAAATCCAGGCTCAGGATTTACGAGTTATCTTTCTTCAACAACATGCGAAGAATTCATTCGACTTATGGGAAACAAAGTTTTGGAAACAATTGTTATGGAAATATTAACCGCAAAATATTTTTCTCTGATTATTGACTCGACACCGGATATATCTCACGTAGACCAGCTCACTTATGTTATCAGATATGTCCTGCCTAATGGGTCACCTGTAGAACGGTTCCTCAAGTTTATTCCAAACACAGGCCACAAATCACAACAAATGGCAGATGCTGTTACCTAGTAGTAATTGATACATTGTCAGAAGAACTGAAAAGACGCCGGGATGCTTATAAATTACTCTACAATAAATTCCACTTTATTACCAACCTGAAGAATCTAAGCATCTCAGAAGTCGAAGATAAGGCCAAAGCATTGCAAATGATTTATTCTACTGACTTAGAAGACAATTTTACAGAAGAATGTCTTCATTTTCGTTCCCACTGCAGCATAAAAAATGAGGAGCAAAAGAGTGCAGTCAGTTTGTTGAAATGGTTACGAACCGAAGGTCTTCAAACCATTTATCCAAACGTGGATATTGGTCTTCGTATGTGTGTGTGTACACCCGCCAGTAACTGTACAGGAGAAAGATCGTTTTCTTGTTTGCGCAGAGTTAAAAACTATTTACGCACTACAATGACGGAGCAGAGGCTAAACGATCTTGCTTTGCTTAACATAGAAGCTGATTTTTTAAGGAAATTGGATTGCGAAGATTCAATTAATAATTTTGCTGCGCTTAAGTGCAGACGACGAGTTTTGTAACACATTGTAAAACCTTTATTTTATTAAAAAGGAAACCTAAAACCATTTTAAATGTTTTATTCAAATTTCCAATCATCCCTGGCCTCGGAAAATATTATAAACTAGCTTTAGAAGCTAGCTTTTAGTTAACAATTTTCTGAATCAAATGAAAGTGGCAATAAAGTAAATTCATGAATTATGTATCTAGTCTCTAATGATCGGTGCTGAGAAAAGGGCGGCACATGGCCTGGGGCCTAGAGCGGCTAGGACTGCAAATCCGCCACTGTTTATGAAGCACACATTAATGTTGGTCATGGCGGTCGAGATAAAATTATGCACAACTTAAAAACAAAATATGACGTCGGAAGATATGCAATAGAAAAATTGCTCGAAACATGTGAAGTTTGCCAAAAGAAAAAGAGTAAGTCTCATGCAAATCTGACCATAAAACCCATTATTTCAACAAACTTTAACTCCAAAGGACAAGTGGACCTTATGGATTTTCAATCCTGCCCAGACAATGAGTACCGTTGGCTGCTTAATTCTCAAGATCACCTAACAAAATTTTTATTTTTACGTCCTCTTAAAACAAAAACTGCGAATGAGGTAGCAAATGAATTGTTCAAAATATTTTTGGAAATTGGTGCACCTAGTTTACTCCAAAGCGACAATGGTCGAGAGTTCACGGCATCTGTAATATCGGAAATGGTGAAAATTTGGCCATCTTTAAAAATTCTTCATGGTCGACCAAGGCATCCGCAATCACAGGGAAGCATAGAGAGAAGCAACCAAGATGTAGAAAATATGCTTAGAGCATGGATGTATGACCATAGTTCAAAAAACTGGTCACTGGGCTGTTATTTCGTACAGTTTCAGAAAAATAGTTCCTACCACAAAGTAATTGGACGTTCACCATATAAAGCACTATTTGGAGTTGATCCTAAAGCTGGATTTTCTCCTATGAATCTACCTAGAGATTTATTGGACAACGTGGAAAATGAAGATGACTTGCGTATGTTACGAGATGAATATATGGAAAATGAAAACCTGCAAGAAGAGCCACAGTCTAATGAAATAGATATTATTTTGTTTCGTTCTTATTTGTTCGTTCTGTTATTTTTTTTTATGGTATGTATACAGTTAGGCGAATTTAATCTCAGAATCATATTTTATTTTTTGTATTTGTCCAAACCATTCCCCTAATATAATTAGATATTGATCATAAATGAGTTTATGTTTAAAATTTAATACTTAATACCTTTTCATGCACTACTGGCAACACTGTCTAATTACAATGATTGACTAAAGCCGGCAAAAAGAGTAACAGCTTAAAACGGAAAATTACGGCATTTGACTAACGTAAATCCAACATTACAGGGAATGCCTGAAACTATTAGGCAAACGGTGTACCGAATGTACAATTACGCTGTTTGCCGGCAATACGTGAAATGACTAGGCATTTCAGAGAATGACGGATTTCACTAATTGACGCCGACATATATACAGCATTATAATCTCGTTATAATCTCCTAAGCTATAAATGCTACGGGAAAAAGTTTCGAATGAAATTTATAGAAAATGTTATGCTCTACAATTTAGTTAGGTACCACCATTTTCAATTTATCATTTACCATTAACTGAATATTTAGCAAAAACCATATTGAAAAAAGTTTGGAGCACTATAATTAAAAACCTATGCGTTATAGAAAAAAAAGTTTCGAATGGATGGCAAATATTATTATCTACAATAATGATTTCCACAATTTTTGTCGTACGATGCGCTGTTCGCGAGATATTTCTTAAAACGTGTTTTTCAAGATGGCGGCTGAAGTGAAGCCGCCCCCATGATGCCAACTTGGATTTACATTCAGGGGACACCCCTGAACATATTCAAAAAAAAAATACCTGTTCGCGTACATTTTTTTCAGAACCTACTTTTTTGGCTGGGGCTCTTGGACTATTAGATATCTTTTCCCATTTAAGAACAGTATAACTTTGCAAGCATATAGGAAACCAAAAAAACTATATCTGTGATTTTCAAAGTGGTCTATATCGACCCCCAGGGGTCTATGACACACTGCAAGGTATGAAATTTGTTCACTTCAGTTAGAAATTTCCAAGAAATCAATAACAGGTAAGTAGGGTGTCTACCAAAAAACGAAAAACATTGCCAAAAAGTTTGGGAGCCTTCTGTTATATCTGATGATCTTCACAATTGTTACTTAAGAAGACAGTTTAACAGTGGAGAGCTCCCTATAAATATCTATTCATTAACGACTTCACATTGTGGGTAACTTAACTGCCTTCTTATTTCTAATTCTTCAAGGAAATCTAGTTCTTGTTTCTTATAAACAATATGTTGAGATTCCAGTTCTGTGTTAGGCGTTAATGAATGTTTGGTGTCAAGTGAATATTTTGCGAAATGGGATTTATCTGAATGTTTCAATCTGTATGCTCTCGTAATAATGATCAATAAGTATCTTTCATAATTTTTTCAATGAATAATGGAATTAATTAGAAATAGTTTTATTTTTAACAGTAATATAATTATGTTGAAATTATTAAAGGAATTGTACTTACCCAAATCGGAAAAATTGACTTTTTCAAGAAACGGATCGACAACTGGTAACTACAACAAATTGAAAGTGTTTTAAATATTTTTTTCAATTAATATTTATTATAAAAGTTAATACCTCAAAAAAAGTAGATTTGGATTTTTGCATTTTTTTTTATTTCGACGAAAACAAATGTTGGAGAACAAAATATCCCTATATGGCAATTTCCTGTCGAGTTTCTTTCGTAACAAAACCCATTGACGCATTAAATACGCTGAGCCGTAGTACCTCGTCCCTTTTTTTAGAAATAATTTTTAGTTGGAATAAACAAGTCAATACAATATCTTCTGTAAGTTCCTTGTGGCATTATTTATTATTTTTTCTCTTATTTTTTGGGAATCAAACCACAATAATGTTTTTTATTCTTTTATTTTGACTTTTCGGTAGCGTTCCAGCTACCTTTGTCAAGATTAACTACTGATAAAATAATTTTTGGTCCCTATCTGACACAACGAAAAAAATATGACAACTAGACAATCAATAATATTTTGAAGTTTAAGACTACAAAACTTTTTTTCAAAATATGTATGACTCAGTTTGGTGAAATTGCATATATCAGATATCTTGTGAATGCGACAAATTCTATTTAGGTGAAACATCTAGACCTAGACCATTGAAAGTCCGAATAAGTGAACATAAAAAATATATGAAAGATAGGGAGTTCTTTGAGTCAGGTATTTGTAAACATGCTTGGGAAGAGGGGCATAAAATTCAATGGGGTTCGACAAAAATAATATTGAAAGAGCCCAATAATAAAAGACGAAAAATCAAAGAAAGTGCTTTAATACAAATAAATGCAGATAAATGTGTAGCTAGTATTTCAGCCGAGTGTAGTCAAATTTGGTTACCAATGTTAGTAAGAGAAATTTCCAATAATCAATTACCTGCGTTATCAGGATAGCATCATAAGTTTTTATCCAATGATTTATCATTAGAATAGTTGTTAATCGATACACACTTCAATACACAAAATCACCAAACTGAGTCATACATATTTTGAAAACAAAAATAATCATACACAAAAAAGTAACAACAACGCGTTTTATTAACAACATTTCCAAAATAAGCGAAAAAAAAGCGCTATCCCAATAAAAACCGTTCCTGGAACGTGCACTTCACTGGATTCCATTTCTAGTAGACTATCTTATCTTTGGAATGTCGTAAAATAAAATATTTTATTTCACATTTTACCAGAGATGTGATCTACTATGAATGGACCATAATAAAATTTAACAACAAAGTTTTGAAGTCTTAAACTTCAAAATATTATTGATTGTCTAATTGTCATATTTTTTTCGTTGTGTCAGATAGGGACCAAAAATTATTTTATCACTAGTTAATCTTGACAAAGGTAGCTGGAACGCTACCGAAACGTCGAAATAAAAGAATAAAAACATTACTGTGGATTGATTCCAAAAAAATGAGTAAAAAAAAGTCAATACAAATTAGTTGTCCCCTTAAACCACTATTTTATATAAGAAGCGGCAACGTTGCACGTGCACGAGTAATAAGATAAGTCGCTTGAATAGATAAAACCAAATTAGTTTTTTCAAGTAATATGAAAAAAACGTTGACATACACTGACGTTTAATTAAAATATTCACGTGAATCGTCAAAAATCGTAGCATTATGGATTTTCCGCCCTTGGGCTGCTGAACAATACTTTTTGGTGTTCATATGATTATTTTTCCGGTAAGGAAGGAGAAAAAATATGGCATTTTACTCGCATATAATGGTTAATATTTACTTTATACAGGGTGGGGCAATCTTCTGACATCGGAGGATTACATTGTTGTGGTGAGAGATAGAACTTCATAGTTTTGTGTGAGCTAATACAGTTACTGAGGGCACATTTTGAAAATACTTTCGATTCTACAGAGTGTTCCAAAACCACGTAGCAGCACAAACTTACATTTTTTTAAATGGAACGTACTATATTTTGTTTAAGAATCGAAAAGATCCCACCGAGACCGTTACAAAAATATAGCACTCTAATATATTATAAGGGTGTTTTACAACGATATGGCCAATTATTAGTAAAAAAGACATCCTCTTTAACACTCTGCAGAACAGTAAATTAAAATAAATCAACAGGTCTTTGTGTTTAAATTTCATACACACATCATTGGCTGTGCTCAGTATTAATTACTTTTTTTATCGGTGGCTTCTTCAATACAGGGTGAAACAAAACGCAAATCAAGCAATATCTCAAAATTTTTAAACGAATCACCCTATAAGTCTTTTTACAATTTGTTAGTACAATTAATAAACTTTCAAACGATGTAGTAAACTTAGGGCATTAGTTAATGGAAAATCGTCGATATTTTATGATAATGGTCAAAAACAAGTATTTTACATACACAAATTAAATGGTATTAAAATTTTAAATGCAACCTCTTGTAAATTTTAACTTTTTTAAGGCATATATTTTAATCGTAATTTTGGATGCATCTACAATATCTAATCAATGAAATAAAATGTTTGCTAATACCGTAGGTAACTACCTGGAATTACCAAAAATTTCATATTTATTCATGTTTCACTTTCAAGAATTGTTATTATAGGCTTGTTTGAAAATGGGCGAAACATAATCAAGCCATATTTTTGATTATATCAAATGGGCTACTATCAAAATAGTATCTACTAATAAATGTCAAAGAAATATTGCTGTATTCTTCGTTTGTGTTTAGGGAGTTGATTCAAACACAATAGTTAACTTGTGGTTTCAACAAGATGGAGCATCTATATACCAGAAATTTTACCGACAGGTGGATAGGAAGTGGTGGACCAATTTCGTGGCCTCCTCGATCTCCAGATCTCACACCGATGGATTTCGTTTTATGGGGATACATCAAGCAACTTGTGTATCAAACGTAACGCATTTTCCACAATAACTCCAGCTATGTTGGAAAGAGTAAGATCCTCGTTTTTGAAAAGAATTGTATGGAAGTAAATGATCGCCATTTTGAACACTTAGCATAAACTACTATACTTTTTATAGAATGTCAATGTTCATTTATGTAAATGTGAGTGTTCTTATAATGTTGGTTTTCATAATTGTTAGTTTTTCAAAAATAGAAAAAGTTGGAAAATGAATTACAAGCTTGCATTTTACATAACTAAGATATACTGTTTGTGGTGACTTGAGTAATTATTTCGTAAAGACTACAAACTGCTTTTATATTCATCAGTACCTACTATAATGACATTGGCCTACTTACAGTAAACAAAAATATTTCTTCCAACATAATTCCTTCTTTCCTTCCTCTAATGGTAAGAGTAGAAGTCAAAGATATTTTAGATGCATCCAAAATTACGATTAGAATTTATGCCTCAGAAATGTTAAAATTCACAAGATGCTGCATGTAAAAATTTAATACCATTTAATTTGTTTATGTAAAATACTTGTTTTTGTCCATTATCATAAAATATCTACGTTTTTCCATTAACTAATGCCCTAAGTTTACTACATCGTTTGAAAGTTTATTAATTGTACTAACAAATTGTAAAAAGACTTATAGGGTGATTCGTTTAAAAATTTTGAGATATTGCTTGATTTGCGTTTTGTTTCACCCTGTATTAAAGAAGCCACAGATGAAAAAAGTAATTAATACTGAGCACAGCCAATGATGTGTGTATGACATTTGAACACAAAGACCTGTTGGTTTATTTTAATTTACTGTTCTGCAGAGTGTTAAAGAGAAGGTCTTTTTTGCTAATAATTGGCCATATCTTTGTAAAACACCCTTATAATATATTAGAGTGCTATATTTTTGTAACGCTCTCGGTGAGATCTTTTCGATTCTTAAACAATATATAGTACGTTCCATTAAAAAAAATGTAAGTTTGTGCAGCTACGTGGTTTTGGAACACCCTGTAGAATCTGAAGTATTTTCAAAATGTGCTTTCAGTAACTGTATTAGCTCACACAAAACTATAAAGTTCTATCTATTACCACAACGATGTAATCCTCCGATGTCAGAAGATTGCCCCACCCTGTATGTACATCACTCGCATGCGGTTCGCGACATAAATGCACCTTCGTGAATAATTTTGTCATTATTATATGCTTGTTGAATAATATACTATAGTCAAATGCAGTCTTATCATGCGAGTCATACGATTCAACAAAGACATACTCACAGTTTTTGTTTTCTTTTGTTGCCTTTAATCATAATTTCCACATAAAATCCGTAAGATGAATTAGACAGACTTATGCAATTTTGACGGCAGAGAAAACGTTATGTTTTTAGTTTTCAGCGATTCTAAAAAGTCTTTCACCAGCGAAGTTTTTATTTAAATGTCAGTTTTGTGAATTTGATCATTCAAACTGGCAATATGAATAATAAGAAGGTATTTTGCATCCTCAAGCAAAAAAAATGGTACTTAACCTGATAGATTATTTCGAGAATGAATGAAAAAGTGGAAATTCGTCAACCAGTGTGCAGGAAACATCAACCATTATTATTTTCTCCGGGTATATTTGTAATCTCACATTTTGGTAATCTCTGTGTCTTCTGATTTGATACATATGGTTAGTGACCTTTGAACCCGTACGATAAGAGCGCTTTTGACTGTAGCAAAATTGTCCTTGAGGTTATATTCAAGTTTGTTGCTTTTTGGCAATTTCGCAAATGAAATTTTTGATAAAACTCTCATTACCAAGCAACAAACTTTCAAATCTTTCGAAACTCTTGCGGAAAAATGTGTTCCTGTTTGATTCTATACACTGTGTTCATTTGAAAAGGACCCTTAATATTTCAGAAAGAATAAATACATGCAAAAAACTGTCAACTTTTAATTTGAGGACACCTTAGCGCCAAAGTCATAAACTTCAGATTCTCCACCTTCCTACTGGAGATACCCCTTACATTTTTTTTAGGACCCAGTGACACCTATGGCCTAACGACTTCGACAATTGCGGAACTAGCCAAACGTTACACCCATGCTCAATCCCTTAAGAGATGGGATGGAATCAATGGAATCAAAGGATGCAGTTTTGCTAGGATCACCCTGGGTGACACTGGGAAGCTGGCGCCGAAGAAATATTTGGCGATTTCTGACTGGCCACTGTCAACTAAGGAAACACCTCCATACCATGGGGCTAGTGGACTCATCTCTATGCAGGATATGTGAACAGGAAGATGAAACTGTCAGGCATGTCTCATGCGAGTGTCATTAAGAGAGTGGGTGTTCGGTGAGTCTTGGCCTACACCTGCCGATATAAAGGAGATGTCTCCTAGTGACCTGTCCACCTTCCTGGGAAGGACAAGATGGACGATGACCTAGGAGGACAACTCCTCGGGAGGATGTACCGGGTGGCCAACTAAGAACGGCCGTCGGCCATATCTCAGGAGTGGATTATAGCACAAGGTTCGGGAAAAAAAATTTATGACAAAATTGGCCTCGAGAAACGCCTGGAAATTATTTTCAGAATTGTAGGTCCACCGCTAGAGGGCGTATTTGACTGTTAAATTTTTAAAATGCAACATTTTTCAAAATTTACTCAATTAAGGAGCATATTAAATATCATAATCACATTCCTCGACAAATTCTACATATTTTTAATGTGACAGGTTTAAGTCTATCTCTTCAAATAAGGGGTGGGGGAGAGTGGGAATCTTGTTACGAAAAAACGCCCGGTTCTGCTTGACCGATTTTAATAAACTTGATGTTGTTTGAAAGAGCTTTTGTTCAACAATCGAAAATTTGTAAATATGAAGCAATCTGATTGATAACATAAATGCTAGAGGGCGCTGTTTTATTTATTTTTTTAATATTGTGTTTTCTCGTAACAATTTTAAATGGAAGCATACAAATTGAAGTAGGTCTTTAGAAAGTAGTCTGAATCAGTGATGAAACACTGCAAACAGCATGGCGATATCTCTTTCCTATCCTGAGATATCGTAAGAAACAGGTAAATGGCGGGAATTGATCTTTCAACGTCTAGAAGGTTGGTGAAGTAAGTTGAGCTACATTTTTTCAATTCTATAAGAATGTTATATGTTTTCAAGCGATGTGTTAGTTAAACAAAAGCATAAAATTTCAATAAAAACCGATATTTGGAAGTTCATTTATTTGGCCACCGAGGTCTCCAGACCTAACTTGTTTAAATTTTTATTTGTGAGGGCGAGTAAAAGATCTTGTTTAAGCCGATAAACCCGCAACAAGAGCTGACATGGTTGAAAGGAAACGATAGACAATACGAAGTATTGTAGTAGTTATTTATTGAAGGTTTCAATTGTTCGATTTATCACATTATTTTGAAATTTGTTCTCATTGTTAATAGCCAGCATTACATTTAGGTAATCTAGTGGCAACCATAACACTAGTATGATAACAGTTAGAATTACTGCAGACCAATCTAAGATCTTTTCATTCAGGCTAAATTGAATAATTTCTGTTAACGTGAACCAGACTTCTAGACGTTGGATGAACAAAACCCGCCATTTACCTGTTCCTTACGATATTTCTGGATAGAAAAGAGATATCGCCATGCTGTTCGCAGTGTTTCATCACTAATTCAGACTACTTTTTAAAGACCTACTTCAATTTGTATGCTTCCATTTAAAATTGTTACGAGAAAACACAATATTAAAAAAAAATAAAACAGCGCCTTCTACCATTTATGTTATTGATCAGATTGCTTTATATTTACAAATTTTTGATTGTTCAACAAAAGCTCTTTCAAACAACATCAAGTTTATTAAAATCATTAAGCAGAACCGGATTTACAGGCGTTTTTTCGTAACAAGGTACCCACTATCCCCCCCATTATTTGAAGAGATAGACTTAAACCTGTCATATTAAAAATATGCAGAGTTTGTCGAGGAATGTGATTATGATATTTAATATGCTCCTTAATTGAGTAAATTTTGAAAAATTTTGCATTTTAAAATTTTAACTGTCAAATACGCCCTTTAGAGGTGGACCTACAATTCTGGAAATAATTTCCAGGCGTTTCTCGAGGCCACTTTTGTCATAAAATTTTTTTCCCGAACCTGTGCTATAATCCCAGTGGCGTAACGTGCCTTGTCGGGGCCCCGTATAAAAAATTGTTTGGAGGCCCTTATATGAGGGTAAAGATTTTTCACAGAAGAAAAAAAATATTGTAGTTGTCATGATATATTAAGAGAGAAAATTTAGCAAAAATCTATCAATTTTAAGGCGGTAAATTTAAAACTTCTACCCATTTCATTTTTTTCAAAATCATGTTTTGAAACCTCTCAAGCATAAAGTGACAATTTCACTTTTGAACGCACGCTTAAGGCGGGAAAAAAAGTAATTGCTTTATAGAATTTTGTCATTTGTAAAATAAAATAAATTAGAAAGTTTTTATTTTTTTTCTTTACACACGTATCTGCCGTATAATTGATACGGCAGATACGGCGGTGGCTACGCCCCTATATAATCCACTCCTGAGATATGGCCGACGGCCGTTCTTTAGTTGGCCACCCGGTACAATGGGTCACATGTGGCCCAAGTGCTGTGAGCCTACACTCCCTACTCAACAGATACAGGTACCCCTTAAATTTTTTTCAAATGGCGTTAGATATCAAGTTATACATCATTTAAAAGGACTGGTAAACGGTCTCCCTCAAATTAGAAGTTGACGTGTTTCGGTATATCTTTCTAATGTCCCATTTCTGAAATATTAACAATTGGTCCTTTTCAAATGAACACGGTGTATATTAATTTTTTTTTTCAATACTTACCCCTCTGGAATCCCTAAATAATATAGCCGCATGGTAGGGATCTACAAAAGCATCAGAAGCTCTGTGAATATTCGGAATTGGTCCAATTGATTGTCGACGACGTTCAGGATCTAACGTTTTTTGACGTAAGTGAGCCCCTGAGAAAAAAAATTGTAATCAATCCAAAATTATGTTTTACCAAAAACGGTTGCTGTAACATTATTCACCTCGTATACGGTTTGAATTATATTGGGTTGTTATGTAACCCTTATAATACCAAGCGGGGTGTAAATGCACCCCACATGTACTTTTTTGTATATATCTAAGCCAATTATATTTTGTTTTATTTCCTCTTTTTAGTAGCTGCATTTTTTTAGGTTCCAAATGTAATTTACCTAAAATCTTACATGAAATTTTTCCATCTCAGTAATTATTTAGGTTTTTATAGAAATGGAGCAAAATATCCCTTCAACAAGACCTGTAGGAACTCAAGGTAGATGTTTTCTCTGTGAAAAAACCAAAGATAGAAAATCAAGACAACGTTGTGTAAAATGTGAGCGTTTTGTGTCTGTAAATCACATTTTGTATCCCATGTAAAGCAAAAAATTAAAATTAATTTTGAATACCTAATTAAGGTTTGTTTATTTTTTGGTAACTAAATTGGAATAAAAATAGATACAAAATAATTTATTTGCGTTTTTTTTTCATTTTACTTAAAAAAAAGTGTAAAAATTACAACGATAGACAAAAAAAATGGGGTACAAATGAACCCCGCTTGGTATCGCACATATGTAAAAACGCTTGGTATTAAAAGGGAAATACCCTTCGACGCTCGTACAACATCTCAACGAAAAAGGTTCAACGATCTGATCTGATCTGATTAATTGTTTTCAATAAACGTAAACACAATTATTGCAGATTGAAATTAATGAAATTTAAATGGGATGTGATTGATATCTGTCACTTTGATTGCAAGTAGATGTTTAAATAATGAATACAAAATTATAAATACGGGATTATTTTATAGTCTATTATTTTTGGAGAAACTTTGAATAGGTACAACCCTTAAATTTTGCTGAAGAAGAGAGCCAGTAGCGAGTATAAACACGAATGACTTCTTGACAATTTCATAGTACAGTTATCATTTTGGGCTAGTACTGTCCATATTTGAATTAGGTTCTCTTCTAAGGGATTTAAGTCGGTGCTTTGGACTGGCCAGTCCATGTCCATCAGATTCTTTTGCTTTCTAAATTACTGCACCCTACTAGAATCTATTTTCATTTTGTATTTAAGACATAGTTTTTTTCCGCAAATGTTATATTCCTCTTTCAATTCTTGATAAATATATTGGGATCACAAGTGATAACACTAATATACAGGGTGTCTCATTATATTATTACTGTTTTTAAGAGCTTATATCTTCGAAACGGTTCTGGATAATAAGATTCGGTTTCCACAGTTAGGTTTAAAAAAAAGTTTTGTTGTGACACATTTATATAAATGGCCTACTTCCGGTTTACCCGCTAGAAAAGTGGCGTATTTTCAGAATACAGTAGATGTAATTTTTTAAATGGGACACCCGGAATATTTAGCAATTTCTTGAAAGACGCATATTTTTACTTTATAACGGTACTTTAACGTTTAAAATCGGTGCACAGAAAGCGAAGTTAGATAACTTTAACTAAGATACTGTAATAATTTAGATATAAAGTTGGAACTTTATTAGCTAAAGTGAACTGTAAATAACAAAAGGAACATGTTTTAGGGCACTCTAAAACAAATGTTCGATGTGTCTTCCTTCTTGGTCTATACATTTATGGAATCGAACCAAAAGTTGTCTAATGCTGCTGTCAGCATTTCAAGAGGAATATTTTCCATTATCTGCCGTATGTTATTTTTCAATTCCTCAATAGTAGCAGGCATCGGGTTGTAGACTCTATCTTTCACAAATCCCCATACAAAAAAATCTGGAACAATCAGGTCTGGAGAATTTGGAGGCCATTCTATTGGACCAGTCTTACCAATCCAATTGTTGATTAACAGATTCTCTTGCTATGTTGGAATAATGGTGTTGTTGAAAGTAAAAATTTTGGTTCAAAATACCATCTTGTTTTAACTGGTTTTAACACAATGTGACGTTCTGTCAATGATCGCAATATTTTTGTGATGGGACATATTAACGCCTCCTTGATTATTATTTATTAATAAGATATCTGAATCATTACAGTATCCCAGTTAAAGTTATCTAACTTCGCTTTCTGTACACCGATTTTAAACTTCAAAGTACCGTTATAAAGTAAAAATATGCGTCTTTCAATGAATTGCTAAATATGCAGGGTGTCCTATTTAAAAAATTACATCTACTGTATTCTGAAAATACGCCACTATTCTAGCGGGTAAACCGGAAGTACGCAATTTATATAAATATGTCACAACAAAACTCACGGTAATTTTAAACCTAACTTAAACCTAACCGCATCTTATTATCTAGAGCCGTTTCGAAGATATAAGCTCTTGAAAACAGTCAGAATATAATGAGACACCCAGTATTATGCAGTTCAAAGACTATATATTTTTCTTAAGACCATTTACCTGAATAAGTCCTTAAGCGTTGTCTAGGGATGATGTTCATTTTATTAAAAAAAAAGCAACTACTATTTAGGCATATGTATACAGAATCTAAACACACACGTTAACATCGGCTACGTATTTGTTCATATAAACTAAAATATAATCCGTAATGTTGATGTGATAATGATAATTAAATTAGAGATAACGAAGTGATAAATCTTGTGATACCTATGTAAAACAAGTCATTTGGCCAAGATAAACAATCATCTAAACTGTCTTGTTTATGTTGTTATTACGGTTTGGAACTATGTAAATATCATTTAAAATCAATTGGATTATGTCGGTTCGTACTCAGTAACACCATCTTTCTTCCCAGTTTATTTTTAAAGTGAAACTTTTATTACATAGCCTCGAAATTTTTCGTCCATCGCATGTCGCGTTACAGCGTTACAGCCGGCCGCGGAGTAGGGTTAAAGTGAAAGGCACAAAGCCACCTTACATATACGATGAATAGTAAGTAAATCCACTGCAGTCTTCAGTCTTGCCAGGATCACCCTGGGCGACCCTGGGAAGCTGGCGTCGAAGAAATATTTGGCGATGACCAGGAAAAACCTACGTTTAAAAATAAGATTTCTGACTGGCCTCTGTCAACTAAGGAAACACCTCCATACTATGGGGCTAGTGGATACACATCTATGCAGGATATGTGAACAGGAAGATGAAACTGTCAGGCATGTCTCATGCGAGTGTCATTAAGAGAGTGGGTGTTCGGTGAGTCTTGGCCTACACCTGCCGATATAAAGGAGATGTCTCCTAGTGACCTGTTCTCCTTCCTGGGACAGGATGGACGATTACCTAGGAAGACAACTCCTCGGGAGGATGTACAATGGGTAACATGGCCTAAGTGCTGTGAGCCTACACTCGCTCTCCCTACTTTACTGATACAAACAGATTTACCTACCCAAATTTATATTAAACTCAGTAAATGTTAAAAAGGGTGGTATCATGAGTAGGTAGAGTTAAGATACTTTCTAGCCTTGAAAAGGACATCGGAATAGATAGGGATTTTGCAAAACTATTAACAGTTTTAGCTGGACAATCTGCACGCACTAGAGAAATTTGAGCATGAGAACATCAGCTGAGTGAACAGCAATCAATGGAAGCTACCCAAATTTATATCAAACTCAGTAATATCCTGTCAAAAGTTCCAATCTTAGAAGATGTTCTGATTATTCATCTTATATAATTCAGTTTTTTTTTTCAATTTAGGTGCATCGTTTTCTGTTATCATTAATAGCACCAGAATTTGAAGAACAAAGGCTAATCGTTTTCGATTACAATACTTATATTTTATTGAAGAGGTTGGTTGATTTCAAGTATTTTATAAAAAATTTTGAATTTTGTTGGCGTTCTTGAAATTGTCGGCGAGAATATCAGATATGTTAAAAATCTGCCGCATATTTCCTTATCCTGGACATTCACATATTGTATGTGACACTGTGGTTAATTCCCCACAATGAAGACATATCGGGGGGTCTTGTCCTTCTAAGAGAAACGCGTGCGTTAATGCTGTATGTCCGAATCTTAATCTGTGAATCTTCACTCTGTCAGCCCTGGGCAGTGTTTCTGGAGGTCTAATTTCTAATTTTGCATTATTATTTTTCACTATCCATACATGCTTTTACCACTACACTACGCCTCACTCACATAGGAACCAGTCGCGCGCACACAGGAAAGCCTATTTTCTGGACCCGTAATAAAATTATATTATACACCTTGTATTTTTTAAACAAAAATTTCTTGCATAGGAATAAATAATATTCTTTATCTAACTGTAGACATTCTTGAATCTCACCTTCATTCGTATTATTGATATGATTATTTAATGGTGGTCGTTGTACAAACTCATAAATCAATTTTTCTAAATAAGACGTGAAGCGATTGTATAACCTCGAAAAGTGCAAGGCAAAAATATAAATAATATATTGAAAGAACTTCCACTAAAGAAGCTGAAGAACTTGACCTACTTTAAACAAAAGATATTTATGTGTATTTTGAGTTAAAGGTTTTTAAACGATTTCTAAGGAATGAAAGTTGTACACTATTATTACTATCCCCTCGAAATCGAATACTTTTATATAGGGTGAAATAGTCTCACAATATTAAGAACCGATCTGTTAAACATCAATATTTCAAGTGCGTTGGAAGATCAATTTTAATTTTTACATAAAAATCGATATGGATCAATTTTTTTGTTAACAAAATATATACAAGCACACCAAAAACCGTCTAATCTTTATATATAGTGTGGAAACCACTTATGGAATAAAATTCTGTATGTCATTATTTTAGAAAATTATAAAAAATGCCAAGACACGTCGACTTTTGAATTGAGTTGTGCGTTATGTAAACATAAATGTAAATGTACAGGGTGATTCACGCAAGTATGCCATAGTCGGTGTTTTTTTTTTTAAATGAAACACCCTGTATATTTGCATATTTTTGGAATCCTCTTAATGAACCGATTCCAACAAACTAAATAATGTATGGTCAATTATGAATTATACAGGATGAAATTTCAAAATTAATAATCTATTACACTTGAAATATTGGTACTTTTTTAAATTAGCTAAATTTGGATTCATCAAAAATCCAAAATAACTAATTATTAGACGTATTTGTATATCAAACAAAACCTGCTACGCCCATGAATTTTATCATTAACACCTAAAAATTGGACAAAATCGGTACATAATGTGGATTGTTTTCTATTCTGTCAGTTGTTGATGTGTTGACAGTTTATACTGGAAAAGTAGAATCTTTGTCAAACACTCTTTGCTTGTCGACATAACAATGAAATATTCAACTGAGACTCACCGAATTGAGATTTAAATGATGACCGGGTACGGGGATAACTGCAGAAGTCAAGTGGAAGTGGCAAACTTATTTAATCACAGGTATACCGAATTGCCTAATATTTCACAAAGTACTGTGTCTAAAATTCATGCACAATTCAGAGAACTTGGACATGTCAAACCATTGAAGAGAAAACCACACTTCGTTGAAGATGATGTGAAAGTGGATATTTTGTTAAGTGTCGAAGAGAATCCAACTACAAGTACACGTCAAATTGCCCGTGAAAAGAATGTTTGTCATACAACTGTTCTAAGATGTCTTCATAAAGAAAAACTTCATCCCTACAAATTAACTTTTGTGCAGGAGTTAACAGAAGACGATCCAGATCGTAGAATGGATTTCTGCGAAATATTGATGAATAAGCTGAACAGAAATGAGATAGCTCTTTGTACCATTCTTTTTTCTGACGAATCAACATTCAAATTGGATGGAGAGATAAACCGACAGAACTGTAGATATTGGTCAGCAGAGAATCCTAATTGGATGCGTGAGACACATACTCAGTACCCTCAAAAGGTGAACGTTTGGGACGGTATCATAGGTGACCATATTATTGGTCCTATATTTATAGATGGAAATTTGACAGCTGAAAAATATTTAAATATGCTTAAAAATGAAGTTATTCCTGCGTTGGGAAACTTATATCCCAACGCAATAGATCTTAGCCCTCCGAATGAAAATGTTTGGTTCCATCAAGACGGGGCAACACCCAATTATGCTTCAATGGTAAGAACTTATTTAGATGAAAATCTTCCCCAATAAATGGATTAGACGAAGAGGTACTATTGAGTGGCCAGCTAGATCACCAGACCTCACGCCGTTAGATTTTTTTCTGTGGGGTTATCTCAAGAACAAAGTATATGCAACACAACCAACTAGCATTGTAGACCTCAAAGACAGGATAACTACAGAAATACGGAAATTTTCACCTCAAACTTTAAACAAAGTTAAGGAGGAGTTCTATAGGAGACTGTGCTATTGCCAACAACTAGGTGGAGAACATTTTGAGCATTTATTTTAATGTATTAAAATCAAATACATCAGGTATTTTATATATGTGTTTAATAACTGTAAAAATAAAAATTGCACCCTGTATAATTCATAATTGACCATATATTATTTAGTTTGTTGGAATCGGTTCATTAAGAGGATTTCAAAAATATGCAAATATACAGAGTGTTTCATCAAAAAAACAACACCGACTATGGCATACTTGCGTGAATCACCCTGTACATTTAAATTTATGTTTACATAACGCACAACTCAATTCAAAAGTTGACGTGTCTCGGCATTTTTTATAATTTTCTAAAATAATGACATAAAGAATTTTATTCCATAAATGGTTTCCACAATGTATGAAGTATTGAGTAATATTTAAAATGAGTGGTATATTTGACTACCTAATAAGTTGACAACAAAAAATCACGTAATTACATAAAATATTTAACATATACCTCACACTCTACACCACAGCGTTCAAAAACGTACCACGAGAATCGCCGAGAGTAAACTCCTAACTCTCTGCCCGCGATCGGGGAAACTGGACGCACGCGAATTCCCGTTAGGATAACCACTCTACCTGTGTATTATCTACTCAAGTGTATTATATTGGTCATTAAGGAACCTGACAAGAATTCGCGTGCACCGGGGAAACTATTACACTGATATGCGCAAACTCGTATATGTACATCTGTTCTTGTTTATAGAGGTTAAGGTACCGGTAATCGTTAGATATTCTGTTGGTTAAGGTTAGCTACCAGTTTCGACCAACAAATTTATAGGGAGCGCCCTAATCATTGAAGTTTTCCCTCCTCACCTAACCCTTAGATTGTGAACGCACTCCTTACGTCATCAGACATTTTTGGTTGAGCGCGAATTTCAAACTAATGGCATTTTTATTCAAATAACAGAGAAATTCAACTACACAGTTAACTAGAAGACGCAATAATTGCCAACTTCATAGCTAGTAGTGGAAAAATGTATTTGTGTCATCTTTACACCTATAATAACAGTTCTTTGTCGAAAATTTATTGATAAATATTCTTACAAAAGAAAAACAAATAGCTTCAGCATATCCTATGTATGAGGTTCAGATGTCGAGTTAGATATTCTGAAAAATTATAAAGGTCGAGCGAAAAGTTGAATGGTACATAGAATTGGCGCGTGTTTACTTTGGTTTGTTTTTGTTTTTTTTTTCCAGGTTATAGATACGAGTATTAGGGTGTAGTTATATAATTAAATGTAGAGTCCGTTTCACATATGAAGAAGCCATGTGAAGTTTGCCAACTGACTTGCGCAGAAACCAAAATCGGTCTTGTTTATCTATGTCTGTTCGTAACGGCCGTTTCATACCATTGGCGTTACAAAAGATGTTTCATGCCGACAGCTATTTTATTATTGACATTGAGGTTGTGTTTGAAGCAATTATTTATTGTCGAATATATTATTTGATCTAAAACCATGCTTACTAACACCTTGTTGGTGTTAAAGAAAAAATTATTAACAGTCAAGGCTGACAGATTCAAATTTTTTGTTTATCTACAAAATGTAAACACAACTGATTTGAAGTCGAATGTCAATTTTACAAAATGGCGCTGGTTTTGACAACAAGTTCGCGTATACGACTGCAACTTCAAAAACGAGTCTAAACAATAATTTCAAATGATTATATTTTCTTTTTATACCACAGTCTACTCTCGTTAATTAGAAACTCGAAAGTTTTCGTTACGTTTCATTAACAATGGGAAAAGTTTAGAGATATTCAGAATGTGCATTAATCATTCTTTCCAAAAAAACTCTCTCTACAATTTTGAATTGTCGAGTACCTATTTGACGCCGATGATTTCGAATTGACACGCGTCGTTTTATTATCTAACAATGATTTTTTTCGTTCATCATTAATTCAATAATTACTTCATTTTCAACAATAAACATATTATCTTTAACTAAAAATATTTCATTTTTAACAATAGAAGCATTTTTTTGACTATCTTCCATCTTCCGCCTCCATATCTTCTTAAGCATTGATCTTAGAAAATGGTGTATGAAACCTTTTTTATAGAGATTTTTATGTAGATTAATTTAGTATATGAACACTTTTTCGCTAGTGGCGGTATTTTTCGAGTTATTAACCAAAAACTGAAACAAGGGACCTTTACAGCTTCACCTCCACCCCTCAGTACTTTTAGTATGTTGCTTAGAACACCTTCCCCTAAAAGTGTGCCAAAATTGGCTTCTACATGAATTATTTCCGCTATTTTTCATTCGTTGCTTGGACTATTAAATTATAAAGAGTTTTGAATTATTGTACGTTTGAATTCCCTCAACATTCTCTGGGACTCTAAGAAAGTATGATACTGTGATAACTTTCGTATTTGTTGATCAGGCGGTAGGCGCTGCATACCTTCTATGGTGGAAAGACCCATCCCGCATCCCGTGCTCAGTCGACTTGAGTCTATTATCAAAGCAAGTACGTGTAACAAAGATCTTAGAGTCCGAGGGATTCCGCGGCGCAATTAGTGTAATATCTTCAATTTAGTGGCTATGTCTGAGAATCCAAAAACAGTTAAACATACAGACTCTAACTTTGAGCAATGTGTGCTAAGATGGTTTGATATAGAAGGTTCAGACCAAGATTGCGATCCCGAAAGCAGCACTACTATCCACAATGCTATTACAAGCGATCACGAAACAGAGAGTGAGCTTTCTGGTGATGATTCTGACTATGAAGATGGAATGCAGGTTACCGAAAGTGAAAACGACAGTAAATCAAGTATTTCAAGAAAAAAATATTTTCACGGAAAAAAACAGATACAAATGAGCGGACACCGAACCAACTTGAAACGTGACAACAGCAGCGCATAACATATTGTATCGAAGCTGCCAGGGAATAAAAATGTTGTACCAGAGATTGCACCGCTGAGCATGGGGGCAAATATTCTCGCAAGATATCCTAAATATTGTTGTGCAATATACAAATTTAAAAATTCGGGATGCACATTTATCGAGAGAGGTAAAAGTAGGTATTGCAAAAATTTTGAAGATGTCACTTGAAACCCCAGCTGATGATCAAGATGTTTTGTCTAGCAATCAGAGGAAATATTGTTTTATATGTGACCCAAATTTAAAAAGAAAAACTGGCTTTCTCTGTTGAATGCAGAAAACCAATTTGCTTGCAATGTTCGAGAAAATTGTGTGTTTAATGCATTGGAAATCGGGAGAATTCCTAAATATTATATGTTTACCCCTATAAAGTTAGCAGAGCCACTTGCAAATGAATCGATGAAACCTATTCCAATAATTGTCGAGAATTTGTCGTGAACGTAAAAAATTTGTCGCGCTCTTAGTTTTTTTTATAGGGGGTGGCTCTGCTAACTTAATATTAAGTTAGCAGTGTCACCCATAAATAAATATCAAAAAGCATCAAAATTGTTACGAACAATTGTCGAGTAATTGTCGAAATCCATCTAACGTAAAAAAAAACGCAAAAAATCTATTCCTTCTAGCATAGGTATATATACCTTTTTCTTGGAAATTCCTGGTTTTTGAAGAAATTTCGTATTTTGGCAACAGCGCATAAGTATAATGACATTTTACGTGTTTTCCATATCATTATTGACGAATATAAAGTTTTTTTAAGCCACTTCCTATTTTCCAGAAGTAAAAAAATTATGTTTCAAAGCTGAATGATAGCACCACTTAAGTAGTACACTTATGTAACGATATTTATTTATTATTATTTCAATATTAAGTTAGCAGAGCCACCCCCTATAAAAAAAAATTAAGAGCGCGACATTTGTTCTGTGTACACGACAATTACATTTGGGTCATTCGACAATTATTGTTCGGTACATACATTTTTGGATGAAAAAAATTATATTTAACCAAGTTACAAGTGGGTATAACTGAGAAATCGGAATATTTCTTTCATTCGCTCATGAAGATCGGGAGATTCCACGGCAAATTTGTTTCATAAATTTCTGAACCAAAAAATAATAATAAATCATTACACGGTGCGTATATAGGAGAAAACCCCACAACAAGCACGTTTTGGTCATTTGACAATAAATTGTTCAGATAAATTCTTATTGAAAAAATAATAAATCAACAAAGTTACATAAGTGTGTTCTATCATTCAGCTTTGAAACATAATTTTTATGCTTCTGGAAAATGGGAAGCTGCTTAAAAAAATTTTTTATTCGTCAATAATTATATGGAAAGCACATAAAATGTCATTATACACAGTTTGTTCAATTGAAACCCATCTTTGGTCCAGGAAAAATTTATTGACAAGTACAGTTATAAATAACTACCACTACAATTGAGGCACATATCCCACTGTTTCACCAACCGATGTATACCCTGCTATTAGAATTCTTGTGGCTGTTGCTGGAAGAATTCTTTCACAGCGTTTTGTACTTCTGCGTCCGACTGAAAACGGTTACCTTTTAACGCCTTTTTTAGTGGCCCAAAGATGTGAAAATCGCAAGGCGATAAATCGGGACTATAGGGTGGATGCTCTAATATCCTCCATTTCTTTCGTTGCAGATTTTCTTTCACTACGTTGACAACATGAGGCCGAGCATTATCGTGAAGCAGAATAACACCACGTGAAAGCTTCCCTGGACGTTTTCTTCTTATTGCTTGATGGAGCTTGTTTTCATTATACAGGTTTGCGTTGATATGCACTCTAGGTTCTGTAAACTCTATCAGCAAGGGTCCTTCATGGTCGAAAAAAAATGTCAACATCACCTTGCCTGCAGAAGGTTGAACTTTAAACTTCTTTGGTGGCGGAGAATTTGCGTGTTTCCATTGCATCGATGACAGCTTACTGGATGGTTCAAAATAATGACACCAAGATTCATCGCCAGCAACTATTGACGAGAGAAAGTCATTACCATTTTGACTATATTCCGTGAGGTGTTGCAAAGACAAGCCCATTCGCAAGCTTTTTTGGTCCTCAGACAAAAGACGAGGAACCCATTGCGCACAAACTTTGCTGTAACCTAGTTTGTGTACGATACTATGGACAGATCCTATACTCACACCAACATTTTCTGAAATTGCTCTGATTGAAATTCGACGATTTTCTCTAATCAGGCCTTCCACACATGCCACATTCCTGTCTGTTGATGCAGTAATCAATGCACCTGGTCGTGGCTTATCATTCGTCCTCTCTTCTCCATTCTTAAATTTTCGACACCATTCCTTCACAGTTGAATATGCAAAACATGCGTTTCCATACACAGCTTGCATTCGCGTATAAATTTGCAACGGTTGCACACCTTCAGCACACAAAAATTGAATGACCGCACGCTTATCACATTTGGACGGATTGTTAACAACAAACGCCATTTCAAAGTCACAATACTTAAAATCGCTGTCAAATATAAACGAAATAAACAGATCAGTGTGACGTTTGCATACACTACTAATGTTGGAAAACGTCAGTTGAATGATTACAATTGTTTCCAAGGCTAACCTGACCAAAGATGGGTTTAAGTTGAACAAGCCTCGTACTTATGTGCTGTTGCCAAAATACGAAATTTCTTCAAAAACCAGGAATTTCCAAGAAAAAGGTATATATATATGCTAGGCTAGAAGGAATAGATTTTTTGTTTTTTTACGTCAGATGGACTTCGACAATTATTCGTAACAATTTTGATGCTTTTTGATTTTTATTTATGGGTGGCACTGCTAACTTAATATCAAGTTAGCAGTGCCACCCCCTATAAAAAAAACTAAGAGCGCGACAAATTTTTAACGTTCACGACAAATTCTCGACAATTATTGGAATAGGTTTCATCGATTTATTTGCAAGTGGCTCTGCTAACTTTATAGGGGTTATATTTTTTTATATACTTGTTTGGATCATTTTCAATATTTTATAGCGTACTGTAAAAGTGAATATTTTTCAGTTTAGACCTTCCTAAATATGTTTTCAATACAAAAAGTTTTCACTTTTCAGTTTTTTCTTTCAAAATAACTATAAAAGGAATGCTATGTTTATATTCGTTGATATATTAATATATCTATATATGCTATCTTTAGTTTTAGATTTTTTGCTCTGGTTTGTTACTTAGTTGGTTGAAAATAAACAATGTTCGTTTTTTTATACGTCTTTGATTATGTATACAACATAAAAAAAACACTATTTCAGTATGCATTTTCATTGATCGGGTTTCAGTTTTTTAACACACTTTTTATCTTTCTTATTTCGTTATCTTTTTTGATAAGAAACAAACAGCACGTGTCGGATTCTGATTAAGTATTCGACATGGATGCCTTCCGAGTTGAGCATAATACTGCGTTTGCACGTTCCCAGTTAAGGAATTTGAAGTATATGCTAACAAATCTTGGATTTCAAGGTCGAGTATAAGAGGCATAACAAGCACTACCCTTTCGCCAATCGCCAAGCCGATCTTATGCGGGCTAGCGCTATGTGCATCATATTTGCTAACCTCAAAAATAATTTATTAATTTGGTTGTATGGTTTTGTTCACGTTTTGTGTACTCGACTCTAAGATGATATTCATAATTTCATTAGTATCCCTTTCATAACAAAATTATAAATTTATACTAGCTTGTTAAACTGTTTGTGCAAATGAATAGATGGTAAAGAGAGGTTAAGATTTTTGTTTACTCACAAAACTTGCACAAAACAGCTGACAACTAACATTTGACAATGTGGTGGAGCATTAAACCATTCCAAGTTATTTTGAAGTAAATTCCGTGTATATAATTCGGAACGATCGTATAGGTCATGGGTGGGCAATAGCCGGCCCGCTGTATTATTTGATCCGGTCCGCGGGACATTTTTAAAAACCTAATTTAAAAAAAAAATTGTGTGGTTTTAAGAAACCACGATGCAAGTGAAACTTTTATTGGATTGTAAGCGTCGGATTGTAGACGTTACACTGAGAATTTTTTATCATATTGCAAAATAAAAACCTGTGTCGGCGATCATCAAAGAGTGAGACGGCAAACACCAAAGCCTTCGATGTTTGCCGCCTTCATTTTGCCTATATAAGCGGGTGGATGGCCTGAACTTTAGTTAGTGAACTTTAGTGTGCATCTTGAGTGCTTACTAATTATATTTTGTATATATTGTATACGAAAATGATGTCTGGTGGAAAGAAACGAAAAGTAGATGCAGAGGGTCGCCAGTTTCAAGAAAAATGGACTGAAGAATTCTTTTTTATCCTGCACAATGGTAAGCCTATTTGTTTGCTGTGTAATGAATCCATTTCAGTGATGAAAGAATTCAATATAAAGAGGCATTACTCAACTAAGCATCCTACGCTGCACTCACTGACAGGACAAATAAGAAAAGACAAAATCCAGAAGCTTACTGCAAATTTGGAAAAGCAGCAGCAAATGTTTCATAAACAAAGAACACTACTTGTTAATGTTGTGAAAGCTAGTTTTATAATTAGTTCTAAATTGGCAAAGTCATTAAAACCATTTTCCGAAGGCGAATTTATCAAGGAGTGTATGTTAGAAGTTTGCAGTGTTTTGTGTTCTGAAAAGAAAAATGAATTTGAAACAGATTTAGTGATTTCAGAAACATGGAAGACTGTTTCAATTTATTTGCTACTCCAACAAAAACTAATGTACAAAATGCTCCAATACACTTGCAAATAGAGTTGATCGAGATTCAAGAAAACTCACTCCTAAAATCTAAATTTGAAGACGTGGAGTTGTGTGATTTTCACAAAAAATACCTCGAAGAAGACCATTTTCTGCAGCTTAGAAAATTCACAAGAAGATTGATTTGTGCGTTTGGCAGTACTTATAAACGCGAACAGTTCTTTTCACTGATGAAGAAAGTTAATAAATCGAAACATCGTACAAGGATGACTGAAGATAATTTGGAAAATTATTTACGTCTTTGTATCAGTGGAATTAATCCAAACATCGATGGATTAGTTTCCCAAGTTCAAGCTCAAGTGTCTCATTGGTTTCGGTATCGCTATTTAACTTTCGTAGTTTGTAACAATAATTCCAAATTTAACAATTTAATTTCATTTTGTTATTTTAATAAATTGATATTATAATTACATTGTCGTATTATTTCATGTCTGATATCTATCGCAAAGAATTATGAGCACTACAACACTACTTTAAAATGTACTACTATTAAATGCGGCCCGCGAACGTATTTGCACACTAAAGTTTGGCCCACAACATGTCAAAGGTTGCCCATACCTGGAGGTCATATACTTCAAAACTGCAGATACCCAACTCGGAAAGCACCCTTAATTAGTATCTACAGAACTTAATTTGGATGCATGCAAGAAAAAATTAAAACTAAAATTAATTTAAAACTAAAACTAAGAAGATAAAACCATGTTATTTTTTAATTTAAATCTTAATTTCTTATAGTTTCTTGTATTAACATCTACATTACACGCACATGTTCATACAAGAAACTAAGAAATTGAGATTTAAATTGAAAAATAACATGTTTTTATCTTCTTAGTTTTAGTTAAATTAATCTTAGTTTTATTTTTCTCTTGCATGAATCCACCTTTAATATCAGTAGTTGACTGATAAACTTTTACCTCCACTTTTACCGATTCATTTTCACTCTAAATTGTATACAAAAAAATAACTCACCTTCCTTTAAAATACTGTCATATATCCGGTAAGCATCGCAATCGGTAATTCTCTTTTTAGCATTCCCATCCAAAGATTTACTTCTCGCTCTAAATTGATCGTCCTGTTCGTTATTCTCACTTTCGCTGTGTCTTCTATAACCGCCTTCTGAGCGCCAATGTTGGATTTTTTTACCGAAGTGTTTCATCAATTCTTGAATGGAGTGATGATGATGGTTTTTCGGAGTTGGCGGTTTAGGAGAAGTACCCAATTCCGTTACGTCTTTTTTCGGAGGAGTTAATAAATTAGCATTTGGTATATCGATATTGGGCGTTTCCGGACAACTTTCGGTACTTAAACTCGGCGGCGTATCAAATTCAAAATGGTAATGTCTGTAATTGCCTAAATGTCCCACGCGTCCCGATAACACGTGATGGTTCGGGTTATATTGATGTTGATTGGGAGTGTACGACATCTGATGGCCGTTTTGTAGATTAAACGGGTTGCTGAAGCTCTGCATCACTGGGCACTTTATTTTAAAACAAATTCACACTTTTTGCTTAGTCCGATTTATTCACTAATCAATGTTTGTTTTGGCGGAAAAGGCTCCATCATTTTTCTAAATAATATTTGGTTGTGAGTTTAAAAATATTCAGAGTTATATTTTCAAACTCAATATTTACTTTATAATAACCAATAGTGAAGGATTTACTCAATGTTTGACTAACAATTTTTTTCAACCGTTTCCATCTCCTGTTGATATTTTCAACAGAAGTACCACGGAAATAAACTGCTCAATAAATATTAATAAACATTGTATTTATGTTGAAAGTTATCAACTACTCTATTCACCAAGGTTTTGTCTGTGATATACAGGGTGAGTCATGGGAAACTGTGTATATATACAGTCAAAGACAGGTAATGAAACGCACAACTAGATTCGGATGGGATTAGTCGACAATGCTGCGGATATAATTTTTAGATTTAGACTGCAACCACTGTTATCCCCACCAAATAAATTTACGTTCTTTAGGTCACAATTATTGATGTATTTCTGATACATTTCAGCGACGTTGCCAGGATTATCATAAATCACTGAAACTCGCGAAGGGAGCAATGGGTACTGCGAAATGATTGTGATATATTCTGGTAGGAAAATTGACGCTCTACAAAAAAGGGCTTCTATAATTTTTTGATATTTTCACTATTTTCAAAGTTATTCAAGGTTAATATTGAGTTAGTAATGAATTTTGACATTTTTTCAATTTTTCGACGCTCCAATCAAGTTTATGGAAAAATGTTATGAGATATTTTTAATAGAGCGTTTTATTGGCCATAATTTAGCTTTATAAACATTTTTTATATATTTTATTCGCCATAAGTTATTCGTATTAAATTGAAAATTCATAATTTTGTTTATAATTAATTATATTAATGGAATAATTATATATTCGGGGGTAATACCACAAGAGCTCAGATTTAGCCGGATATTTTTTGTGGTTGTTTTCGAATACTTACTTTCATTGGCAATTTAACGAGAGCTGTTCTGGCAAAATCATGAGAGCGTAGCTCGAGTGATTTTGCCTGAACAGATCGAGTTAAATTGCCAATGAAAGTAAGCATGAGAAAACCACCGGAAAAAATATCCTGCTAAATCTGAGCTCGCGTGGTATTTGGTAAGACAATCCCATGAATAAAAAACTCAATTCAATTAAACTAAATTAAATTAAATTGATTCCATATGGAGGAATGAGTTTTCTTGGTATTTTCTGGAGTTGATTTTTCAATCTCCCTTACTATTTCTGCCTTGCAAATATTTCCAAATCTCGACATACTTTTTGGAATTGTTATATGCTGTTTAATTCATTCTGTTTTTGACATTTATAATTGTCAAATTGACGTGCATTGCTTGGTAAACAGACAGTACCTAAATGCTAGGGTTGCTACGGTAACGTAATTTATCCGATATTTTTATCCACTTGCAAACTCTCTTCCTTCCTATTTAGCCGACAGCAAACTACGATTTTTGTAATCACAAATGGGAATTATTATACATGAATGGGATTGTCGATATGAAAATTGTTTTTTAATTATACTTTTATTAATTATTGTAATTGTTAAAATAAAAGATTTTCATTACATTTTAAAAATTTCTTCCTGTATTGACTTATATTATTTAATGCAGATTTATGCGAATAACTTATCACCCATAAGAGATGTGGAAAAATTTCATAGAGATAAGTTTTAGCCAATAAAACGCACTACAGAAAATATCTCATAGAATTTTTTCATAAACTTGCTTTTAGCGTCAAAAAATTGAAAAAATAGCAAAATTTATCACTAATATATTCTTAAACTTGAATAACTTTAAAAGAAATAAAAATATCAAAAAATTATAGGAGTCCTTTTTTGTAGAGCGTAAAATTTTCTACAAGAATATATTATCACATTATTTTATTTTCCTCATATCCAACAATATTTTCAGTATATTTGAAGAAAAGAAAAATAATCGATTTTCTGAAACTGTCTACTGTATATACTATTTCACTAATTTTAATAAAAATTAAGAAAGAAAAGGTCCGAGATGAGTGCTTTGTAATAAAATTTTGTTTTATACTATTCTAATAAGTTTTTAACAAAAGCCAATAAACTCTGATGATTTACAGGGTCAAATATATTTTAAAAGTAGTTAGTTAAGATCAACCAATGGAAAATAGCAAACCTAAAGGTAAACCATGCTTTAGCTGGAACATTTTCATTGGTCTACTATTTCCAAAGACACTTGTTAACATTATCCAATAGACGTGAACAAATGTTTGTGTAGGTATCGACTCTTTTGGTTATGAATGCATAAAATTTAATTTTGTAATAATTGCATCGCTTGACAAATTATTATTTTGCACAATTAGCTCAAGAACGGAAGTATAAATGACTGAAAAGTTGAAATTAGATAGCAGTCTGTTTAATAACTTCAATTTCATTTCAATATTTGCATGAATTACATGATTTATTCTACGACAATAAAGAAATTAAAAATGAATCCACTCAAGTTCGCACCATATGGGAAACTTTTTTATTATCAATTTTAGGAAATAAACTTATTCCTCATAAAAAGTTCTGCATGTTCTAAAATCTGAAATACAATTATCAGATATCAATTTTTTTCAGTATTATACGAGGTTTCTCAAAAGATATCAACTTTTAAATTTGACAATATCGAAAAATGTTATGAATAAAAGTTGATCAGAATTGAAAACTACGTTCAAATATACGATTTTATCTATTTAATAAAAATAATCTTTATTCATTAAATAACAATACAAAGGAGTATCTCACAGTAAAATAATAAAATAATTTATATAAAAAAGTGTATTATTTTTTGAAATGTATTTTTAGAAACAATAACAAAGCAAATTTCACTGTGGTTACGTGAAATATAGGATGCTCTGACAAACTAATGAATGTTTGATAGCTACAAATGTTTGACAGTAACTGTCAGAACGCGTTAGAATTTTACGCAAATATGGTATCGTTATTAGAGTTATTGGAAACACGAATTTACTGCCTTGTAGTAATTGTGATGATCTTAAATAAATAGTGCTCGACCTTAGAACAGACTTAAAATTTGGAGTTATTGAAACATGAAACTCTATAATGACATAATATTGAGGTAGGTGTCACAGATGACACAGATCACCTACAAATATGAAACATGAAATAAAGTCGGGATAGTGCACTGCAGTAATCGCGCACAAATAAGGACAAGCACTAACCTTAAGGGGAATCTATCGGCAGCGATTTGACAAAATATCGAAGTATTTTTGGCAAAGAATTTTGAAGTAATGGATGTATTGAAAATTAAGAAAAAAATATATCATGTAGATTAATGTTGAACTTGGAGTTCTCATTGAATAAAAACTTTGAAATGCTAACCAAATTTTGTTGAAAAAAATATGAAAAATACACATATTAAGCAAAGTTTAAGCCCTTGTAAAGAATTAAATATGGATTGAATGGAGAAACTAATTTATAAGGGGTCTATTTTGAAGCTTTATGAATACTATATAAAAATCTCAGAACCCTCAAATTACTTATGACCGTACAATTCCTTATTGAAATTCGGTTGCTACCACTAAAATATCGGATAAAAATCCATCTCTCGCTTTTCTATCCTTCTATGACTGACATTGTCTCTCTGCTTCGGTAGTCGCGTGCCGTTCCATTGTTTATACAACGCTCGCCGGTCTCCCAGTTCAGTTCTGACGAAGCTTATAGAGTAGCACGTGAACCAAAATCCGCTTGGACCGCTTGGCTACCTACATGTTGCGGAGCTTTCATATTTCTAATAAAATTTACGTTATGTGAACTTAAACGTGAGGACGTAGGGAAAAAAAATATACAAAGCATAATTGTGCAAGGTCGAATTTGGTAGATACCCCTTAATAATGTTTCCCTTATTCAAAATATCAAATGCGCATGCGTATATGTCACTATAAGGACAGCACTATTACTGCTTGACCTTATAAAAGTTCCAATAACTCTCCAATAACTCTATTAAGAAAATAGAAACAATATTAAACAAGCACAAACCTATTTTTTCACTGTAAATGGATGCAATTGCATATTTGTACGTAGTTTTCAGTTCTGATTAACTTTTTTCAATACTATTTTTCGATATTGTCAAATTCAAAGGTACTTTACTCTTGAACAAAGTTCATATTTTTTTAGAAACCTCGTATAATACTAAAAAAAATTGATATCTGATAATTGTATTTAAGATTTTAGAGCATCCAGAGCTTTTTATGAAGAATTAGTTTTTTTCTTAAAATTGATAATAAAAAAGTTTCCCATATACAGGGTGCGGCAGATAAACGGTCAATTAGAGATATCTCGAGAACTAAAGGTATCTGAAATATGAAAATTGGCATGAAGGGGTTTTGAATAATGAGCTATTCAATGAAAATATTGCCGTCACCATTCTATTTCCGGTTTTACCGGAAGTCGCACATAACTTTGTAATTTTTAATGGAAGACCCTGTATATTTTTAAATTTTAGGAATATTTAAGTTATTCTGAACATTTTTTGTTGATACTTCCCTATACCTATTTTGAACCGTTTTTGAGTTGTAATGTTTTTTATATGAAAATTACACTTTTTTACCATGTACATGAAATTCAATATCCTCTAATGTAATTTGAATAAAAGTTTAAATTTCTTACGAACTATTTACCACATACCGCTTTATCGTTTACACTATGAAGTTACCTTTTTATTATACAGGGTGCTGTCAAAATTGGAATAAAAACGGAATCCACAATCTTCGCGTAATTCCTTTTTTTTCAAATGGGACACCCTGTATGTGATTATTAATTTTAGAAGA
>CAJUYI010000769.1:0-14524 GCA_910591695.1 Galerucella pusilla
TAATTAGGATGAAAGAGGAAGATGGAAGGGGAAGATAGGCTACCAGCTCAGTGTACCTGACGCAAACTAGCAATAGTGGTACCAGGAGCACTGTATGGAAGGGAGGTGGAATGTTTAGTGGGTAGGGCCATTAGGCGAGTCCCACACTGTGTAGTGGTTGCAAATGGCTGCGGGCATTTGGTTCAACTACACGTGCGTAAATGCATTTCAACCACCCCAAAAAAAAAAAAAGGTATTCACATACAATTTCAGAACTGCCGATATGTTTTCCTTATACTCTCTTACTTGTTAACCAATTTCATTTCACAATTATTATTCTTACAAATTAAAATGACTTCGGTTAAAATTCCACGTAATTTTTCAATGTCACCCCAATGACAACGTAAAGTTGACGATGTGAAATAATTTCGTATTTCTCCTCTCGAAGTTGTCTCGTTAAAACACAATTCTCATCTCCAGAAGCTGCTAATGAAATGAAAGTTTTATCTCACAAAGCTTAATATTTTTAGACAGCGAGCTGAATTTTTGAAATAAGTCAAGCATATTATTTCGTGACAGATATTTGTACATTTTTAGTGTCCAATAAATTGACTTTCTCATTACGTATTATAGGCAGAACTCTACTCTATCGACACGTATTTGCGAATGAAGATCGAAGGAGGCTATCTCAAGCATGTCCCTAGAACAGGTCTAGACTGCTCTGGAGCTGCAGCCATGTAATCTCAACCCTGGCAAACCCCAATAGAAACACACTTGAATGGGTCCTGAAGCACATGGATATTGTAGAGTCTGTAACTGCACTAACTAGTTTCGAACCAGAATTCTCAAAAGCTATACGTTCTGGTCCATCTTGGTGGATTTGAGCTGCAGTTCAAACGTACTAGAGGCCAAAGTAGAAACACAGCAAACTGTTGATGAAAAAACCCGCTGAGTCGCTAACTAACGAAATATTGAACCTCAGCAGGGGCCCGATGAGGAAAGAGCCGGTATCACTCACCGATCATTGTACCCTAAGAAAGCACATGTATAAAATTGGCACATGCATGGATGCACCTGTCTGCCGGTTTGAGCATGGAAGAGGTGAAAACTGCAGCGCATATTATCTTTAAATGTAAAGCACTGTCTCGTTGGATGGTGTTAGGATGGATATGGGCTACTGATCTCCTCACATACACGGTACAACCAAGTGCTCAAAAATTCCTTGAAGCTGAGGTGCCATGAACCTGAAGCCTCTGGCTGATAGTTCCAAGATAATCGAACAATCAAATACGCGAAGAATTGTTTAAAAACAAAATAACTCAATTCTACTGACTCCTACATCCCTTTGATCCAATAAATTGGGCGGGTGGGGCAGCCTGCTCAGCACCCAGATCTCATTAGGAATTTTGTACATCCTACTGAAAGCCTATGGTGTTGACATAGTTGATAGCGTCTCCAAGAGAAACTCCAATCAGCATGGCTGGTAATATTTTCACTGCTGCTTTGGGCTTTGTCAGTAATTCTTTGACATAAGAAAGTTCAATATTGAAAAATAATATGGTGGGCAAAGGATTATCATGATGTCGGATAGTCAAGCAGCCATCAAAGTACCGAGCATTTGTGTCATTAGTTCCAAAATGGTGTGAGATTGCCTAGGCGAGAACAATATGATGTGAGTTTCAGGACACATTGGAATAGAAGGAAGTATAATACCATATGAACTAGCAAAAAGGGAGACTGATACACCCTTTTGGTGGCCGGAACCATTTTGCGATATCAAGTCCAATGTAATATTGGAAGAGATAGGTAAAGCCGATCTGATAATGGGAAACTTCTAGTAGAGCTTAGACAATCAAATACTCTGCTGGGTGACTACAAACCGATGCGATCAAATGAATGCATGAGTCAAAGTGAAACTGCCCTTAGTTTTAACAGGGATCCTAACTGGACATTGTCGCCTGAATGGGCACCTGAAACAGCTCGAAATAGTGGAAGAAAGAGGATGTAGATTTTGTGACTTGGAATTACACAGCTTGTGAATTGCTCAGCAATTCAGAGTCCTGGGGCACACACTTAGGAGATTAGTGAATAAAAGAGAGAAATTCACCCCAGTTAAAGCCTGCAGATATCCCAAAATACCTGCGTGAAATAGGACCAAAGTAGCTACTAGTCTCTAAGACTTTCCTCAGGAACTTAGAAGTGAGAGGTCATAATAAATCTTTCAGGTCTTAGTAAATGTATTCCCAATATATTTATATGGATACATTATATATTATATGACGCGTTTTGAATTCGAATGTATTGAGTAATAGACTATGAGCCCATGGGGAAAAAGTGTCGCGATTTGAAACAGCAGCGAACCCATTCGGAACGATAGTTTATCATGCCGCCATGGGCTCCAGCATTATAGCGTACATTTTCTCTTGTGCAGAAAAGCGCAGTGGAAAACTGAACATTTTATTTTTCACCCCCTGGAACCGTGATATGAAACTTTTAGCCGTTTGTTACATTTGATAGTAGAATCATAGGAGATCGGTTCAGACTCTATGACGTTCAAAAATAATCGTTCGGAAAATCTAGGAACATTTTCAAAAACTCTTATTTTCTACACTCTAAAAAGGTGATTTAAAACTGTACGGCATTGGTTTCTGTAGATTATACAACATACAAAAAAAGATTTGACAGAAGTGTCGTACAAAAAAAAGTTGTGTGAATAGCCGTGGGAAATTGTTTCTTTTCCGAACGATTATTTTTGAACGACAAAAAAATCTGTACCGATCTCCTATGATTCTACTATCAAATGTAACAAACGGCAAACAATTTCATATCACGGTTTCAGGGGGTAGAGAATAAGCGTTTTTAAAAATTTTCTTAGATTTTCCAAACGATTATTTTTGAACGTCATAGAGTCTGGACCGATCTCCTATGATTCTACTATCAAATGTGACAAACGGCTAAAAGTATTATAATATCACAGTTTCAGGGGGTGGAAAATAAAATGTTCAGTTTTCCACTGCGCTTTTCTGCACAAGAGAAAATGTACGCCATAGTGCTGGAACCCATGGTGGCATGATAAACTATCGTTCTGAATGGGTTTGCTGCTGTTTCAAATCGCGACACTTTTTTCCCCATGGGCTCATAGTCTATAAGGGCGATAATAGTTAATGCCTCTCGATAATAATCAATTACTCTATAAGACGCCACTCAAATATCGCTGTTACTCGGACTAATATATTTGCATTCCGAAAGGATTCTAGAAGAAAGTCAGCTGCCGCAATGCTTGATGTTACAATATATTTCAATTTAAAAATTAAAAAGTTTCGAACTAAGTCCAACTTTTCTAATAAAATAACTCATTTTAAAAATTAACGCTCCGGGCCCTGAATTTATTCATTAATTTTTCATTAATGTGAGGTGAAAATAGCATTTTCATGTTTTTATATTTCCCAGAAAAATGTTCAGAACTGCCTTTTAAATATTTAAAACAGTTTTATTCCAATTTTATTTGGTTTTCGTAATAAAAAAGATTTTATTATTACAACACATAGCCGTGTACAATAAGCTACGGAACTACCATCAAACAAGTGATTAGGAAGGTGATAAAAATTTTAAAATGGAAAAACTGGATTTTATCTAAAATTTTCGACTTATAATTTTCAAATTTCCAAATGAATTAGTCGAAAACTAAGTCTAGGACAGTTCGGCTAAGTCGCTTCGGCTCCAGGACATGTCGGCATATTTATTTTCAAACTTTGGATAATGAGGAAATGAATCCGAGGATCGTCTTGGTCACCTTTTCTTGGTGGTTGAAAAATATTGAGTTAATCAATAAAATCGTTGGTTTTATCCTGCAACCTCGTTTAACTTTGAAGTGTAATTCAATGTCATTCGTGGAATACAACCAGGGAAGAAGTTGTTACTTCTTAGTAAACGGTCTTTGTTCTCTGACTTTCAAAGACTCTGTGAGGCGTTATAATCGTGTACTATCACCACCGTACACTTACTACCGACAAGTAAATTCAATTGCGTCGGAACGTGTGAAAATTTTGGTACATCTTTTCTCTGGCGCCTTACACGTATGTTATTATAATACAACATTCAATACTCGAATTAAACTAGCCAGAACTCGCCAGACGATAGGAGGGGTAAGGACATTTTCGAAGTGAATTTACTTGTCGGTAGTTAGTGTACGGTGCTATTACCTTTGACATATATCAATATCGCGCTTCACTAAAATGATATTTTGTTTGCAGGAAACTGAGAATACAATTGGTAACTCCATGGTAACTCTACAAAGCCGTCAGGTTTTTTGTCAAATAGAATTTTAGTTTGTGGTTGAATGTGGGGATGTCACTATCATCGCTTTTTTCACTGAGATTGATGTATTTGTGAATATCAATGATTTTTCCAGTCCATAATTATACCCTTAGAGGTTCTGGACGGATGATATCTCCCTCATACTGATGAGGTGAAAATACGCCGAAACCGGTCTATTGTCCATACAAATTGCAAACTGAAAGAGTTGGTTCTAGTTCGCAGATATACCAACCCCGTTCAACTTTGTTCAATTGTGCAGTTCAATGTCCTCCGGGGCATATAGCCAGGGAAGTAGTTGTTGCTTCTCAATGAACGGTTTTTGTTTTTTGATTTTCGAAGACTATGTGAGGCGTTATAATAGTATTAAACCAATACCTTTGACTTTAAACGTTTGAAGTTATTAACAGTGTTTGATGCTTATACTTGTGAATGTATGTTATCTGTTTTCAAGAATAACAGTATTCTTGATAAATGTCCAAAGGAACATCATCACAAAACAAGATTTCGTGATAATTGTTTTATAACGGTGCATAGAACTGCCCTTCTGGAAAAAGGATGCTTTTACAATTGTATAAAATTTTATAACATGTTACCAATGGACTCAAGAAATATGATAAGCACAAAAACATCCAAAAACAAAATAAAGCAATTTTTAGTTTCTATAAAGCTATATTGCTGGGATGACATAAATGAAGCCAATATCCGCAAACATTATAAAACATGATTAGTACCCACTTGTTTGCATTGTTGTCATAGAGATACTACAGATAAAGGCAACAAGCCAGCTCGGTCAAGTCAGCATGTGAATGAGTGATGAAAAGTATGAGGTTCAGGCTCTCTTTCTCTAATAGCGTCTATGCTAAATATAACCTCTTATCGTCTGTCTTCATCTCTCTCACCGGAGTTCAGACGGACATTCCCACTTACACAGCGCGAATGATTTTGTGCGTTTAAATGAATACACAATATTTGTACTATTTTGATGTTATCTTTTCAATATATATATATATATATATATATATATATATATTTGTTTTAATGGCTAAATGTGGATGCTAATATTTCACAATATTTTTCCCACGAACTGTTTTGGGACTATTGTGGGCTTATCCTGTTCATTTGAATATTTTGTTTTTGGTGTTGTTATGTTTTTTTGCAAATAAACGCCATTATTATTATTTTTTCTCTAATTTTTTGGGAATCAAACCACAATGTTTTCAATTTTTTTATTTCGACGTTTCGGTAGCGTTCCAGCTATCTTTGTTGAGATTAACTGATGATAAAATGATTTTTGGTACCTATCTGACACAACGAAAAAAATATGACAACTAGACAATCAATAAAATTTGGAAGTTTAAGACTACAAAACTTTGTTGTCAAATTTTATTAAGGTCCATTCATAGTAGATCATATCTCTGGTAATATGTGAAATGAAATATATTATTTCATGACATTCCAAAGATATGATAGTCTACTAGAAATGGAATCCAGTGAAGTGCACGTTCCAGGAACGGTTTTTATTGGGATAGCGCTTTTTTTTTCGCTTATTTTGGAAATGTTGTTAATAAAACGCGTTTGTTGTTACTTTTTTGTGTTTCATTATTTTTGGTTTCAAAATATGTATGACTCAGTTTGGTGATTTTGTGTATTGGAGTGTGTATCGATTAACAAATATTCCAATGATAAATCATAAGAAAACCTGGATAAAAACTTATAATGGTATCCTGATAACGCAGGTAATTGATTATTGGAAATTTCTCTTTCTAACATTGGTAACCAAATTTGACTACATTTGGCTGATATACTAGCTACACATTTATCTGCATTTAGTTGTATTAAAGCACTTTCTTTGATTTTTTGTCTTTTATTATTGGGCTCTTTCGATATTATTTTTGTCGAATCCCATTCAATTTTATGCCCCTCTTTCCAAGCATGTTTACAAATAACTGACTTAAAGAACTACCTATTTTTGATATATTTTTTATGTTCACTTATTCGGACTTTCAATGGTCTAGATGTTTCACCTAAATAGAATTTGTCGCATTCACAAGATATCTTCTTATATATGCAATTTTTTGAAGATTGTTCTTCATTTTTTGGTTGTGTTTCTGTTAATATAGATCTCAACGTATTGTTAGATTTTTTTTTAATTCTTTCTGATAAACCCCTAACATAACCTTACCAACTAAACAGTGCTCGAGAACTAGCAGTAAAAAATGTTTTTACTAAACCCAAACTCAATCCTGGAAATTTCCAGCCTTCCAATGATGCCGCTAAGTGGCTTAACCGCCATATAAAACTTGATTTTTCACTGAAAAACACCTAGTAAATTCACCAAGAAAATATATGCCTCCCAAAACAAAGCTCTAGTGTTTTTTGCTTGACACTTTTTGATTGAATTGAAGTGGTAGGGTATGATTTAATGTTTTTTTTAATGAACAGCTGTAAATACTAAATTCCCAAAGAAACTTACTCCCTTGTTGACAATTATGAAAACATAGAAATAGTGACCCCTTTGAAATACCTGACTTGCGGTTCATAGAACTTCATAGTATTAACAAGAGGTAAGTTAGGAGTAGTAATCGTGAAAATATTGATATTATCACTCTCAATAATCTACATTTCACAAATCAACTAGAACCCTTATAACGCAGATCAATGAAAGGATTATTATTTCTTCAAATCCCAATGAAATCAGGCCAGGGCTAATCCAGCCCATACTTTTCTCCATTCGTGTTCCAATGGAGCTGCCTCTATTTTTCTCCAAAGATTTGAGAAACATTTTTCAGTGGCCATCTCGTATCTTGAATGATATTAATATAGTATTTTAGCGATTATTTCACTAAATTTAAAATACGCGCCTTCGATTGGTTTAAATATGAGGATTGATATCTGAAAACACAATGTTTTCGATTTTGTATTTCGGCACCTGATTGGATACATGCAATTTTTCTATCTGTGTGTTTCGCGTTGTCATTAGTTGATTCGATATTAAAAATCTAGTGACTGACAAAAAATGTCAAATTATTAAAGAAACGTCAGAATCATTGTATCAAGAAATAATCTTGATTATTTTTTTCACATGTCAAAATCTGACATTTTGGTGGTTTTAACCAATAGCAATACATTATTCTAGCCAATCATTCGGTATTATACTGATAATTATGCTTCCTCATCGATAAAACCTTGTTTACATCGAAACGTCATAATTTTACTTTGAATTTGTCATTATTGACAACTAAAAGTGCTTCGAAGTTTACTGAAAAATGAACACAAACCGATTCAGTGCCATCACCCAAGAGAATATTAAACATTCAGGTAATACAAAATTGTAAATTTGTGAAAAAAATAATCTTCCCAAATACAACTCGCTCTTCAAATTTTATCACATAATTTTTTATTTCCATCACTCAAACTTGTTTATTTGAGGCAAAAACATTCAAACAAACCGAATTTAGATAAAATCCCTCGTCCTAACGGACTCGTGATTTTATCAATCGGTTTGTTTTCATATTCTTGCCAAATAAACAAGTTTTCGTGAAAAAGAAAAAATTATCGATAAAATTTGAAGCACTCGTGGTATTACCTTTGACTAATACAACTCGTGTAATTAATGATTATCGAAAATTTCTTCTCTTTTTGAAATTTGTATTTCGATAATCATTAACACACTTGTATTATTATCGATAATTTTTGACTGAATATAGTAACCAATCAAATTACTTAATTTCAAGTCATGTGTGAAATTTCATCCAATCACCGCTGTATTACAGCGATAATACCCTACATGAGGTGTTTTCAGTTTGGTGTTTATTTTTTATTAAAAATTAATTAAACGTCAAACTGACAACTGGATTAAAAATGTCGCGAATATTTGGTATTGCATCTAACGATTCAATTTATTTGCCAATTGTACTTTTCACAACTGTAGTTTTGAATAAAAATGAATAATATTTGTTTGATTATAACTAATAAATTATTAAACGTTAGATTGACAAACAATTTTTTGATATCTACAAAGTGAAAAATTATCTTATCGAATACTCCTCGGGTCTTGATGAATACTCAAAATTTTGTCGTAGAGAATCCTTCAAGCATGCTGCTCAAAGATAAAAGCACTCGGCCTGCGGCCTTAGGCTATTATCAAGCAACACGCTTTCAGCATTCTCTATGACAAAATTATCTCGGTATTATCAAGACCCTAGGGGTATTACTACTAAATATATGAATCAAAAGTTAAAAAATGTGAATTTCCTTTTGTCTCATTATTTGTCTTTTCCAAGGATCAATAATGAAACCTCCTCAACAGCTTCATTTTAATAGATACGTCAAAAAGTGTCAAACCAAAAATACCTAAGTAGATCTCAGTTTTGAAAAGTATATATTTTTTTGGTGAGTTGTTTCAGTGAAAAATCACTTTTAACTTTTACATGGCGATTGACCCACTGTCGGCTATATTGGAATTCTAAAAATAATTTCCAGGATTTTCCTCAGGTCACTTTAGTCATAACTTTTTTCCCTGCAAGTTTTTACTACGACTAGTTTCCGATATACATACATATACTTTGAATTCTTATCTGGCTCCCGGTACAAGTGAATTCCTTATTTCTCGTCATAATAATTGGAAATATAAATTGGCCGGTTCTATTTTATAAAAATCCTCACGTTCAAGTTTATTCACTTTGTCTTGTATCCAAAGACATTAGGCCTTAATGTCTCCTATCCCCAGTTTTTAATTTGAATTACAAATAAACCATCCTCATGATACCAAAATATAATATCGAAGAAAAGCTTTTTCCGTTACGTTGTATCCCTAGTCACTTTTCATTTTTATCACAATAAAAATACCAGTGAGATGACGATAAAAAGCCGGTGATCAAGATTGATCGGACGCATCTCGAGGGATACTTTAGTAGTTTTCGACTCTATAAAAATATGGTCTGGACATTTTGTGGTTCAAAAACGGATCGTTGGAATTTTTATTAATACAAATAATAAATAAATAACAAAATATAAAATTTAATACTGTTTCTCCTTGTGATACTTACTTACTATTATTGTGCTATATTCAATATATTATAGTTCTGTTGTATTTGGAATAGAATCATTAACATTTGAAAAGAAGTGATAATTTGAAAAAACTGAGAAATATAAATTTTAAGGTTTTTTTTTACAGGGTATCCCGAATGAACTGGTCATAATTGAACCTCAAAAGTGTACCCATACAAAAAAAAGTTACACGGTGAGTTATATAAAAATTCATTTTTTCAACGTGGCTTTGAAACAGTGTAACGTAAATTTATGAAATTGATATGAGGCACACGATAACCCAGAAAGTGGAACAAGTAACGTTCATTTATTTTTATTTATCATGGATTTCCAGAGGTGGTCAGCACCCCCCAAATATTGAATTAGTTAAGTGTACTGTGTATTTTCATAAGTTTGAAAAATAACTTCAACAATACATCACAATTCATACTAATAAAAAACGTGACGAAAATCTAATGTGATAAACTGAGGAAAAGTTATCCACAGTCCGCAGCTGAACATAGAATCCAAATTTCTTGTTCAAAATTATCGGTAAATCAAATAAGAAAGTATAATGATCCACTATATAAAGTATTGCATGGATTATTAAAAAATATATGGAAAAGTGAACAATACATTAAAAATTAATAAATGTAATAATTTATATGGGTCTGTTGCACTAAGCAGTGATTTATACGTATGGCTCTAATACCAATGCCCATAATTATCGCATTCACAAAAACAACAATTTGACTTTGTATATTTCGAGGTGTATTCACAGTACAAATGAATTTCATATAAAAAACGTTTCTTTGTAATAGTTTTTCGATACCAAGAATTTTCATAGGCCAGTGTCTATGATATGTAAAAATATCTTGCAAAGCTTCAAAGAATTCCCGAATATGTTTTATTTAAGCAATTATATTGAAAACATTTTTAATATTGTAATTTTGTGGTAAGCTACAAAATGTGAAAACGTTTTGCTGCTGATTTGAAGTCAAATAATATCAATTTTACAATATGCAACTGGTATTGACAACAAAGTCACGCATACGCCTGCAACTTCAAGTGGTTTATTCTCATGTGAAACGGAGTCTACCTCTTGTTGTTGATACTAATCAAAATACAGTACAGTTTAATAATTTCATATTTTGAAATTGACATTTAAAAGGATGGCTCTATCTTCCAAATTTGAATGTTCTCAAAGAAATACAGAGACGTTTAACATCAATGTTGTTCCATATTTTTTTGAATGTATCATTCAAAAAATACTGGCGGTCGGAAGGGTGCCGAACAACTCTGAAGATCTATACTTAATTGAAAAAAATTAGTGCCACCACTTCCAATCTATGGGTTATCGTATCCCAGTGACTCATATGAAGCTCACGTAACACCTTTCTATCAACCCCACTAAAACCATCCTGATAGCCTTCACTAAGAAAAGAAAACTCAACCTCAAAACCATAAAACTCGATGGGAACGAGATTGAATGGAGACAAGGAGTCAAGTATCTAAGTTTAACTTTAGACAGTAAACTCCTGTGGAACAAACACGAAAAGGAGATTACATACAAGGCAAAAATGGCTATAATGGTGTGCAGAAATCTGGCAGGAGCAAACTGGGGCTGTAACCCAAAAATCCCAAGCTGGATGTACACTGCCATAGTAAGACCAATCATCACTTATGGAGCCATTGCCTGGTGTAGTAGAACTAGCCTATTGACGACGAGAGAAAACCTCTCCAAAATTCAAAGACTAGCCTGTATATGCATTACAGGAGCAATTAGAACATGCCCAACGGCAGCCATGGAAGTGATTCTCAACCTCACCCCTTCACATATGGTGGTGGAAAGTGTTTCAGAAAGAACAAGATACAGACTAAGTAGAGAGGGAATCATTAAAAAAAACACCTCCTCACTTCTTAGAAATCAGACAACCTGGGACATGCCACAAGACGGTATGATGGAAAAATATAACTTTTCAAAGAAATTCGTTACGGAAATGAGCAACAAGAAGGAATGGGATCCAAATACCATTACCAGACTTGGAAAGAATGCTATTCAATGGTACACAGACGGCTCAAAAGCAAAGAAGGAACTGGGATAGGAGTGTTCGGGCCAGGAACCAAACACTCTGAAAGCTTGGGAAAAACCCCAAGTATCTTTCAAGCGGAAATCCACGCCATAAGAAAGTGCGCCCAGTTCAATATCAACAAAGGATACAGAAGAAAAAGGATTATCATAATGTCGGATAGTCAAGCAGTCATTAAGGCACTGAGCTCTTGTGTAATCAGTTCCAAAATGGTGTGGGAATGCCTAGACAAACTCAATGAACTAGGCGAGAACAACATAGTCACCTTACTATGGATTCCAGGACACACTGGAATAGAAGGAAATGAAATAGCAGATGAACTAGCAAAGAGGGGGACTGAAATACCTTCCTTGGGGCCCGAACCCTTTTGCGGAATCAGCCCCAATGTAATATTGGAAGAAATGAGTAAAGCCGAGAAAAAGAGAAGATCTGACCATTGGAAAGATCTAGTAGGACTTATACAATCAAAGACTCTTCTGGGTGACTACAACCTGTTGAGATCAAAAGAATGCATAAGTCAAAGTAAAACTGCGCTAAGAGTTTTGACAGGGATCCTAACGGGACATTGTCGCCTGAATGGGCACCTGAAAAAGCTCAAAATGGTGGAGGAAGAAGAATGCAGATTTTGTGGAATGGAAGAAGAAACCTCCATCCACATACTTTCCAACTGCACAGCACTCCAGAATCCTAGAGCACAGCACCTGGAAGATTATTGGATAGAAGAGGAACATTTGCCTAAGTTGAAGCCTGCAGACATCCTAAAATTCCTCCGGGAAATAGGACTAAAGGAACTACTAGTTTCTGAGACTCTCCTCAGAAACTGAGTAGAAGTAAGGGGGCACAATAGATCTTTTAGGTCTCAGTGAATGTCACCCCAAAAATCACACATACATACATACAACACCTTTCTAAAAAAAATAAAAAAAATGAATTACATTTTTAAATAAATCGCCCTGTACATTTCCTTTGTATGCACTTTTTAATATAGGTGAGAGAGGTTCAATCACCCCATTTCCAACTCTAAACTATGTGTTATAGTTTTTTTCTTTATAAACTATAGATTTATTCGAAGTAGCCATAGATATTTTTATTGCATGTCACATGTGTAGAAAATTCACCCACAAAATAAATAAGTATTTACTGATAATGATTATCATGAACTAGTTATGTCAAACACACGAACAGGTGCATGTAGTAACTGCAGTATAAATGTCCTGAACTACATAAATAGAATTTACTAGAAAATTTCCAATCAAACTTGTTAAACTGCTACCAAACTGAAATTGAAACATAGATACACATCTTGTTAGGGTTGAGAAAGACCCGAGATGAAAGATATGGAACAGCAATCCACCCTTCTCGAACTTTATTCGAGTTGTGTAGATACGAAGTCCTTCGATCTCTATTATGCAAGTTTCTCATTAATACAGTTTCCGCCAGATACAATCTTGTAATAAAAGCAGGTAGGTATGTTGTGGAACATCTTTCTTATCAAAATTGTTTCTCTATACACTACAGATATTGATAAATTGATTGGGAAAAACTTTTGGAAAGTCTTAATTTGGATATAATATATTATATTTTTTTCTATTTCTGCTGCACTTTATTCTCCGTTGAACACGGGAAAACTTTCAATTGAAATTTGAAAGTCCAAAGAATAAAATGAGAAATTGAACTTGAAAATAAACTGAACAAACCAAGAGAGAAAAAACTCAGGAAATTAGTTCATGAGAATAAAAATCTAAAACATCAACAACTTTTTCATGATTTGAGACGTTTCAGTGAAGAAGAGGAATGCTCATACTCCACTAGAGAATTTGGCATGATGGTATGCTGGTATGCTGTTGTCAACGCAGGATAAGCTTCTTGATTTGGATTATATTCAACAATAGTTTCGTAGTAGCAGGTCGCAAAATATTCTTTTCCTGTGAATCGTTTATACTAGAGATAGATTAATAATATAGGAAAATCAATAGAACGCATGAACCAGAATAAAAGTGCAACAGAAGCTTTGACAGCTGATAGGACACTGTTACTTGAATCAAATTGTGTAGAAGGAAGAATTTTGGTTCTGTAGAGTGGAAAGAAGTAACTCCATCCACCAACTTGCGGAGTAGGTACTAGCAATATAAAATCCCAGAGCACAATACCTTAGATCACTAGCTTAATATCAAGCATAAGCAGATCTCTTGAAATTTCTTCAAGAGTGGGATCGAAGACTTGGTTTATTATACATAAACTAAAATTGCTTGCAGTTACCGTCCATTGTTGCCTAATATTTTGCTATAACGAATACGTTCTCCCAATTCGTGGAGGAATCAATTAGCCCATGCTAACCTCTCGTAAAAATTAATCAAATTAATGTTTCAAAAATCACTGAAATTTTTTCATTAAATATTTGGATGCTTCAAAATATGATATACAGGGTGGATACGATTTAATTGACATGTACAGAGATCTTGCCATAGATACAATATCGATTGAATGCAGAAAAAGTTTGGTATATTGGGGAGGAATGAGATAGTTCAAAAAAATTTGAAATATCTCGGATAGTTACGAAGATATTCATCAGTAATATATCATAAGGGAATCTAATTTGTTCACAGGACATCTAAATTTTTCACAGGAAAAATTAGATGCCCGAATGGTACTTGGCACGACTATTTCATAAGAAAATTTTTCGACAATTCCAAGAACCAATCAAATTTCCTCATTGTATATCATATGAACAATATTGATTAAACGTCCAGCACTCTGGATCCAATTGGTCCTGCTGGAAGGACGCTCTTTTTTAATTTAAATGTCCTTTCAGTAGGACGCAACGAGCTTCCAGCAGTACCGCGACATTTTCCATAGGCGTCAGGAATAATTTTGTCAACAGTTTGAAATATCAATTAAAAATCAATGAATAGATTAAAAAAGTTATTTCATTTGTACGACATTGATAACTTATTCTTGACAAAAATAAATCTCACTAAATAATAACAAAAAGTTAATTCGCAAATAATTAAACAAGCTACAAAAATTCTCAAATAAATAAAAAAACTAAATTCTCAAATAAATAAAAAAACTAAATTCTCAAATAAATAAAAAAACTAAATTCTCAAATA
>CAJUYI010000769.1:15108-49543 GCA_910591695.1 Galerucella pusilla
TATCGACATGGATCTTGGGCTTGTTGCTTTTAATCATAAACTGACCAAACTGGGAACAGTTTAGCAAACGTTTTTACAGTTTAATGATTCTGTTGAGGATTTTCAGAATATCTTAGCAAAAACCCAGAAAGTTCTGGTTACTATTCTGTTACAATCACCGTGAATTATAATTCAAAAAAATCAGCATTCCCATATCCTAAATGTGCCATTATTATCTTGTGAAGAGAATTGAGGGAAACTATATTATTATTATACCTAACTAAAATTACGCTTCACCAGAGGTATTATAATCGAATTTGTAGGAGCAAAAGGCGCTTTTATAAAGATGATAGTAAAGTGCAGGTCTTCTCTTCCTTTTCGTTTTCCTATAAAATCTGTGATTAAAATAGCTCTCAAGTTTCACTAACTATATTTCACACAACAGAGATTTTACTTGAACAATTATAGGGTCTCCAAAGATCAAATAAAGTAACAAGGAAATTAGATAGAAGCCCTTTTCGTTATTTAATCATGGTAAATGGGTCTAACATTGAAGTCATGAAACTGGGAACTAATTATGTGCTGTATGTCTGCTTATATCTCATGCACAAACACTCACACATGCTCTTTGTTGAGTTCAGTATTCTGTTACCCGCAAAAGTAGGTTGAATACGAGGGGCGTTTGAAGAAATGTTGAAAGGTTGAGAAAGAATGAAAATATTCACTTGTGGTCATAAACGATTCTACATTGTAGATTTTACAAGCTATGCGCCGAATTTGGAACTAAAGTTTGTTATAGTGTATCTAATGTCAATGTGATGACCTTGAATTGTATTACATATTTTATGCAGGTTAATTTTAATCCACTATATTAATTTGAATTACATTTGAAAAGCATTATTTCTTAATATTCGAATTTATAAATAATTTTATGCACGCCATTTGGCGGCTTTTCCTTCAAAGGGATTAAAAATATGGGTCATCACATTAACAATAGTTACACTTCATATCTATTTGTCTGACAGCAATCTTTAAGCGGTTAAGCTACTATAGGATATCCCAGGGCTGAACTGGTACCTCAGGTGTTGTTCTGGTTAGTAAGAAAATTCAGGGTACGTTAACAGTATACAAATATACAGATACATGCAATGACAAATGGAACATAGCGATTTTAGGCATTATATAAGAACTGATTTTGAACTAGTCAACCAATATTAAGCTTCAACAGATTGAAAACACGATAATTACAATCGTTCATTTGGACACCTATAACATATTGTACAATTCCCAACACTCCGTAGTTTCAACTGTGGGCGGTTCTTAATTAGCGTCAGACATTCAGACCATTCAGTGTATCAGAGTACTGTTAAAGCCCAAAAATTTTCAAAATAAATTTGTAAGGAACACCCCCTAGGAAAAAATTCGAATTTTATTGTGGTTTTTCGGAGGTCACTCGATTAGGGAAAGAGTCAATTTAATCGCTGTTGCTTTTGAAAACCGACCAGCGCCTTCACAGTCCACAGTTGATAGGATTATTGAAGAACTTCGTAAATGTGGCTGTTTACAAAACTGCAGCAAATGCAGTAATCTCGGTCAACCTGCACCTGACAGGCAAATGAGTAAACAGCGAATAAATAGAGAAATTGATTTTTGTGCGGTGGTTGAAAATAATGAACTATGTTCGAGCAGGGAGGTTGCTGAAGAAGTAAACTTAAATCAAAGTACAATTCGAGGTATTTTGAAAAAAATTGGTATCGGTGTTATGAGGTGCAAAATACACAAGAGCTATTTCCTAACGACAATATTAAACGGATGAAGTTCTGTGAAGAGATGATGGAGAAAGAAAATTCGAACAATAATTTTTTCAAATAACGTTTTATTCACGGATGAATCGACATTTTCTCTTCATAGAAAGCACAATCCGTCCATCGTTCGGTCTCGTGAAAATAAGCACCTAAGTATTCCCGTTTGTCCGCAATATCCACAAAAACTTAAAGTGTGGACGGGTATTTTAGGTGATTATATCGTTGGACCTTTTTCCATTCAGGAAAACCTTATTGACGCCAAATATTTCGGACGGCTAAAAAACCCAAATAGCTCCTGCTATTCAGCAACTTTCCATTGATTTTGGAGATATTTGGTATCAGCAAGATGTATGTGCTAGTCAGAATTCTTGGGCAGTTACAGAATATTTCCAATACACATTTCCTAACCGCGTTATATCCACAAATGGCCTAATCAAGTGGCCTCCAAGATCGGCTGATTTGTCCCCGGATTATTTCTTCTTATTGGGTTTTTTAAAAAATGAAATTTATCAGCAAAATTTTGAACGGGCTCAAAATTTGAGAGAATTAAAGGCGAATATTGTGTAACATTGTGCAAACATGACACCGAATCAGCTGAGAGATACAAGATTATCTTTGTTCAATAGATTCGGTTTCTGTTTGGCTTAGCAAGGAGAACTATTTGAACATTTAATTCATACATTTTTCCTGAATTTATTTCCAATTTGTTTCAGTTGAAAAAATATTATTTTGTTTTATTTACGAATCCATTTTTTTTCTGGAAGCCGTTATGGCGTAAAGAAATTTAAACATATTATCTTAACTCGGAACATTAATTGTTGAAGATAATTTAACAATTAATTTTTCAATTTCAACAACATAAAACGTAAGCCTATTGTTTCAATATAGCGACGGATACTTGCATAAATAACATAATACCACAGTATAAGAACGAACCAGTAGTATAGCTCTTATAAATTTCATTCATAAATTGCCAGAGCTTTTAATGACCTTGAACGGATGCTTTACGATTGATTTTACCATAGGCGTAGGTGGCATAAGTTTTAAAATGACTTAAACGTGTTAAATGTTTTTTCTTAAATATTGTAGAGTAAATATTGATGAGTGAATAAAACAATAGTCTTATACCAAATATTTATTGGTTTTTCCATATTACAATTTTCATTTTGTTATGATTCTCAAAATTTTTATTGACAAATTTTAATGTGTAATATAGTCGTATCTTGAAGAAAAGTTTCATTGAATATTTTATTGGAAAATCAACACAAGGATGTACAAACCCTGTTTGACTAATATTTATGAGTGATTCAAGAATATTATCTTCCGTAGCAACTTTCTCAAAAGTCATTTGGAATAATATTTCTAATAATGAGATGTATTGTACAAAATTTTCATGCGGCATATTCAGGTTTCCAAAATCCTGATAATGGCTATTATAAATTGCTCGTTTAATAATATACTATTTTCCAGTGGTTATTTATAACAAAATTTTATTCTTCTAATAATGAACACAAAAATATAGATTTGGGTTGATGTTTTTGGGATTCAACTCCCTACTTAAAATCTTGCTGGAAACGTCCAAAAAATAATTTCTTGAACAATTAAGCCATAACTATCAACTCTAAGCATTCGCTCAAAGCGTAACCTGTGACATAGTAGGTACGAGTCACTCAATAAGATTTATCTGAGAAATTTTCATTTGTCATTTTGATAATGACTGTATAGGTTATTTAATATAGGGAATTACATAAATTGAATTTTAGTTTACCATTTATCACAAAGTGATTTCTTAGTCTTTTGATACTAGACTTAAAAGACTAGAAACGAAATATGTACCTATTATCAAAGTGCAAAATCATTTAATTGCAAATATTTAAAAAGCCCGCGTGTTGAGGTATAGTTGATGTAAGTGTAGCTAAGGTAGGCACTAGAGGTAACTTTATGTCACATAATGCTACACGTTTAAACGTTTTATAGCTTTTTTAAAATGATTTCTTCATGTCTATACCACAATCGTTAATCGAAAGAAAATAGGGGTAAGTAATAAATTATTTTTTCTCCGATTGGCAGCAAATATTAATTTTTCTGACACATATCAATCAGTAAAGTATTACTTTTCCTGCCTAGGCATCAAAGTGATTATTCTCAATTGGAATAAAACATTTGACGTAAACATTTATTAGCAATTATTACATAACACTTTTTTCAAAAATTTAAAAACATATGTTTAGTTGTTATACTTTGTTCAGCCATCCTTTGCCGTTACGTCATAATCGGTGACGTATTCTGCTGTTTCACGCTTGTCTTATATTAGTTGAATGTTATTTTACACTTAACCTCAAAATTATAATCAATGACATATGTTAATAATAGAGGAGTTCAGTCTAAGGTCAGTGTGGCCAACAAAAAGTGGTTTTTCTGACAAGAATGAAGTAATATTTATTTTTGTTGATATTCGTTTAATTTTGTATGTCCATTTTCGATAAGATTTTAGTAGCATTTCTAGTTAGTTGTATCTATTCTTCTAATTACTTTTTCCTCTGACATCTGACATAACAAGTGACAGATAACAGATGTGTATTCAGCTAAAAAGTCATTTTAAATTCCAAGATTTACGCTTCGGTGGTGTATTCATTATTTTAATAAAGCAATATAGATGTTCCCAATGATAAAAAACATGCAAAAAACTTATGTTTTAAGGGGTAGACATTAACTGTCATTAACTGAGCTGTCAAAAGTGACGAATAAAATTCACGTCGACATTTGTTGAGAAATACGTTAATGACGTCAAAATTCCGTCTCAACCATTTCATGAATGAGAGATCAAGATGTACAATGTATGACGTAACGGCAAAGGATGGCTGAACAAACTCTATTAACATTGATGGTGAAATTACTACAATTTTCAACGAATAGGCCACCTTTTCTTTCCTCAGATAATTTGCAAATATCTACAATATCCTCCAATATCATTATGAACAATCGGAGGAAAAATTATATGTTCAACTCGGCAGTCAATCTACTACTTTGCTGCCTAGTTAAACAAATAACTATTGTGTACATTACTATAGCTCAAAAACACACAGACGAAGAAATAGTAGTTTATACACAAAGCGATTAAAGTTACCCATTTAATCCCGCGGGTGGTGTTTGATACCTTAGGGCGGAGCTCAGCGGGGCCCGAGGGAAGCAATTCACCTAAGGGATTAATGTCACTTCAGTCAAGAGGTGTATACCGTATTTTTTGCAATTCCGGTAATTCTACATACACTTTTGATGAAATTGATTACTACTGACATTTGAAGTCCTAACACAATAAACATCGTATGCTGTTTAATTGTTTCTGTGGCAATGATAAACAAAGTAACTGTCAAAACGGTGCCATTGTAAATATACAGAATATCAGTGGAATTGAATAAAAATGAAGAATTCAACGTAGATCGCTGCTTGAGAAATTACTCAAGAACTAATACCACAAAAATCGAGAAAACTATATGAACAACAATACGAATCATTTGAAAGGTGTTACTATGGGGTACGTTTTTATTTGTCCCTTGGGATTTTAACTGTCACTTTAGGTATATCATTTGAGTCTAAAATTGACACTTCAGTTTTCAGCATGCGAGACTAAAGTGACTTTTGCCAAAAATGATTATTATTATTTAATTTTACAAACTAACATTTCATTGACATTTATTCCAATATTCGCACTCCGTTGTAGGTATATAAAATTATATAAACCAAATTGTGCAGGTATTTCAAGAAAAGTAACCTATGCTCGTTAAATACATACATATTTTGAATAATATTAATAATCCTATGACAGTGTACTTAGATATTCCGTGTAGCATAGGTTACTTTCATGGACTATTCTACCAATTATTTGATTGGCTTCGATTGTTTTATTGTAACGGGAGACCCTTCTCAGTGAAATTTAAGCGCTTCACCAAACAATTATGTTCAATATAATGGGATCTTTTATTGCATCCCAACCCTAGGATGGAATTTTCTTGTTATACCATTCAAATTATTGATTTTCCTTCCTTGAGGAGTTTTCGAACATACACTATTGTCGTTTTAATTAAAAACAAAAAAAAGAGAATAAAGGTTTTAAAGTTAGTTGCTCCGTGGGATTTCAATGCTTAACTTCTATTATGTATTCGAGAGGCGTATTTCGCCCGAGATTCACACAATCGAAAGAATAATAATCGATTTATAGCGCTGAAGAATAAATTTTTGTTGGGACGATTCGCGAATGAGTGAGTTTGCTTTTAAATTGTACCAGTTATACAATTTCGAATAAGAAAAGCCGTTAATCAATATACACGGTGTCCCCAATTTGTTTACAGGCTGTCACTCAGGAATTGACGGTAATGTTAGTTTGTGTGTTCTTCATAGTGTTGTTGTATATTGATGTCGATGTGGTTACTATGGAGCAACACGCTTGAAGCATTCTCTATGACAAAATTTTGAGTATTTATCAAGACCCGAAGAGTACCCATTCTATGAGAATATTTTTTTCACTTGTCAAAATCTAACATTTTGGTGGTTTTAACCAATAGCAATACATTATTCTAGCCAATCATTCGGTACTATACTGATCTGCTTCCTTATCAATAATACCTTCTTCACATTAAAACGTCCAAATTTTACTTTGTATTTGTCATTATTGACAACTAAAAGTGCTTCGAAGTTTATTGAAAAATGAACACAAACCGATTAGGTGCCATCACCCAAGAGAATATTGAACATTCAGGTAATACAAGATTTTAAATTGTTGAAAAAAATAATCTTCCCAAATACAACTCGCTCTTCAAATTTTATCCCATAAGTTTTTATTTTCATCACTCAAACTTGTTTATTTCAGGCGAAAACATTCAAACAAACCGAAATTAGATAAAATACCTCGTCCTAACGGACTCGTGATTTTATCAATCGGTTTCTTTTCATATTTTTGCCAAATAAACAAGTTTTCGTGGAAAAGAGAAAATTATCGATAAAATGTGAAGCACTCGTGGTATTACCTTTGATAATTTTTTACTGGATGTAGTAACCAATCAAATTACTTAATTTCAAGTCATGTGTCAAATTTTATCCAATCACCGCTGTATTACAGCGATAATACCCTACATGTGGTGTTTTCAGTTTGGTGTTTATGTTTTATTAAAAATTAATTAAACGTCAAACTGACAACTGGATTAAAAATGTCGGATAGATTTGGTATTGCATCTAACGATTCAATTAATTTACCAATTGTACTTTTCACAACTGTACCTAGTTGATTAAAACTAATAAAGTTTGTATTGAAAAGTAGCGTCAGACTGACAATCAATTTTTTGATATCTACCAAGTAAAAAATTATCCTATCGAAAACTCCTCGGGTCTTGATAAATACTCAAAATTTTGTCATAGAGAATGCTGAAAGCGTGCTGCTTAATAATAGCCCAAGGCCGCAGGCCGAGGGCTATTATCTCGGTATTATCAAGACCCTAGGGGTATTACTACTGATAATTTTTTACTGAATATAGTAACCAATCAAATTACTCAATTTGATATTCTACTCTCAAATGTATATTGAAAGATTTGAAAGACAATAGATTAAATTTAACACATAAACCAAACTTTAAACTCAGTATTTTACAACATTTATAAAAAATTGTAATAAAGGTTTCCTGCAGCTGCTTCTCTTTTCACTGTTTTAACCTTGTCAATCAAAAAAATACGCGTTATTTTAAGATCAAAATTTAAGATTCAGTGGCCCTATTTGGTGGCTAATGAGTATACTTAATTGAATTTGTGATAAATATCTGCTAGATTATCAATAAGTATCACAAAATTACTAACATGCTGGATAAAAACTGTGAATTGATTCATTTTAAAAATTCGAGTTAATTTTTTACTTTTACCTTTTCGAATTCATATCCCGAGCAATTTTCGAAATAATTAACATTTAAAAATAAACCTTTGTGATAAAGAATCCTATTAATTCAAATATATATTTCTCTAATTACCCCTGTATAGCTTAAAATAAAATAAGCTTCTAGAACTTCTCTGGTATTTACCGGTCTCGTTATTGACAACAAAAGCGAGTCGTAAACATAATTTATGAGAGCGGCGTCCGTTTGGGACAGCAACTTGAATTAAACCGCCCCGGAGTGAAACATCTTATATTTTCATTATGTTATCTTTGGTATTGCATCTAACGATTCAATTAATTTACCAATTGTACTTTTCACAACTGTAGGTTTAAATAAAAATGAATAATATTTGATTAAAACTAATAAAATTTGTATTGAGAATTATCAAGCGTCAGATTGACAATCAATTTTTCGATATCTACAGGGTGGGGCAATCTTCTGACATCGGAGGATTACATCGTTGTGGTGATAGATAGAATTTTATAATTTTGTGTGAGCTAATACAGTTACTGAGGGCACATTTTAAAAAATACTTCCGATTCTACAGGGTGTTCCAAAACCACGTAGCAGCACAAACTTACATTTTTTTTAATGGAACGTACTATATTTTGTTTGAGAATCGAAAAGATCTCACCGAGAGCGTTACAAAAATATAGCACTCTAATATGTTATAAGGGTGTTTTACAAAGTTATGGCCAATTATTAGCAAAAAAGACCTCCTCTTTAACACTCTGCAGAACAGTAAATTAAAATAAATCAACAGGTCTTTGTATTCAAATGTCATACACACATCATTGGCTGTGCTCAGTATTAATTACTTTTTTCATCTGTGGCTTCTTTAATACAGGGTGAAACAAAACGCAAATCAAGCAATATCTCAAAATTTTTAAATGAATCACCCTATAAGTCTTCTTACAATTTGTTAGTACAATTGATAAACTTTCAAACGATGTAGTAAACTTATGGCATTAGTTAATGAAAAATCGTAGATATTTTATGATATTGGTCAAAAACAAGTATTTTACATACACAAATTAAATGGTATTAAATTTTACATGCAACATCTTGTGAATTTTAACATTTCTAAGGCATAAATTCTAATCGTAATTTTGGATGCTTCTAAAATATCTTTGACTTCTACTCTTACCATTAGAGAGGAAGGAAAGAAGGAATTATGTTGGAAGAAATATTTTTGTTTACTGTAAGTAGGCTAATGTCGTTATAGTACTAATAAATATAAAAGCAGTTTGTAGTCTTTACGAAATAATCACTCAAGTCACCACAAACAGTATATCTTAGTTATGTAAAATGCAAGCTTGTATAATTCATTTTCTAACTTTTTCCATTTTTGAAAAACTAACAATTATGAAAACCAACATTATAAGAACACTCACATTTACATAAATGAACATTGACATTCTATAAAAAGTATAGTAGTTTATGCTAAGTGTTCAAAATGGCGATCATTTACTTCCGTACAATTCTTTTCCAAAACGAGGATCTAACTCTTTCCAACATAGCTGGAGTTATTGTGGAAAATGCGTTACGTTTGATACACAAGTTGCTTGATGTATCACCATAAAAAGAAATCCATCGGTGTGAGATCTGAAGATCGAGGAGGCCGCGAAATTGGTCCACCACGTCCTATCCACCTGTCGGTAAAATTTCTGATATATAGATGCTCCATCTTGTTGGAACCACAAGTTAACTATTGTGTTTGAATCAACTTCCTAAACACAAACGAAGAATACAGCAAAATATGGCTTGATTATGTTTCGCCCATTCTCGAACAAGCCTATAATAACAATTCTTGAAAGTGAAACATGAATAAATATGAAATTTTTGGTAATTTCAGGTAGGTACCTACGGTATTAGCAAACATTTTATTTCATTGATTAGATATTGTAGATGCATCCAAAATTACGATTAAATGTATGCCTTAGAAATGTTAAAATTTACAAGAGGTTGCATGTAAAAATTTAATACCATTTAATTTGTGTATGTAAAATACTTGTTTTTGACCATTATCATAAAATATCTACGATTTTCCATTAACTAATGCCTTAAGTTCACTACATCGTTTGAAAGTTTATTAATTTCACTAACAAATTGTGAAAAGACTTATAGGGTGATTCATTTAAAAATTTTGAGATATTGCTTGATTTGCGTTTTGTTTCACCCTGTATTAAAGAAGCCACCGATGAAAAAAGTAATTAATACTGAGCACAGCCAATGATGTGTGGATGACATTTGAACACAAAGACCTGTTGATTTATTTTAATCTACTGTTCTGCAGAGTGTTGAACAGGAGGTCTTTTTTGCTAATAATTGGCTATATCTTTGTAAAACACCCTTATAACATATAAGAGTGCTATATTTTTGTAACGCTCTCGGTGAGATCTTTTCGATTCTTAAACAAAATATAGTACGTTCCATTAAAAAAAATGTAAGTTTGTGCTGCTACGTGGTTTTGGAACACCCTGTAGAATCGAAAGTATTTTCAAAATGTGCTCTCAATAACTGTATTAGCTCACACAAAACTATAAAGTTCTATCTCTCACCACAACGATGTAATCCTCCGATGTCAGAAGATTGCCCCACCCTGTATATACAAAGTAAAAAATGATCTTATCGAATACTCCTCGGGTCTTGATAAATACTCAAAATTTTGTCGTAGAGAATCCTTCAAGCGTGCTGCTTGCTATTATCAAGCAACACGCTTTCAGATTTCTCTATGACAAAGTTATCTCGGTATTATCAAGACCCTAGAGGTATTACTAATGATAATTTTTTACTTTACAGATATCAAAAAATTGATTAACAATCTGACGTTTAATTCTATTCAATTTCTATTCAAAACTATAGTTGTGAAGAAAAGTACAATTGGTGAATTAATTGAATCGGTAGATGCAATACCAAATCTTCACGACATTTTTAATCCAGTTGTCAGTTTGACGTTTAATTGATTTTTAACGAAAAATAAACACCAAACCGAAAACACCACATGTAGGGTATTATCGCTGTAATCCCGAGGTGATTGGATGAAATTTGACACATGACTTAAAATTAAGTAGTTTGATTGGTTACTATATTTAGTGAAAAATTTTCAGTATAATACCGAATGAGTGGCCAGAATAATGTATTTCTATTGGTTAAAACCACCAAAATGTCAGATATTGACAAGTGAAAAAATAAGTGCTCCAAATTATATCGATAATCTTTTCTTTTCCACGATTCCACGAAAACTTGTTTATTTGGCAAAAATATGAAAACAAACCGATTGATAAAATTACGAGTCCGTTAGGACGAGGGATTTTATCTAAATTCGGTTTGTTTGAATGTTTTCGCCCCGAATGATTGGCTAGAATAATGTATTGCTATTGGTTAAAACCACCAAAATGTCAAATTTTGACAAGTGAAAAAAATAATCAATTTTAAATTTCCATATATTTTTTTATTAGCGTGAAGTTAATTAGAAACTTTCAGTTCCATTTAAAATAGTGTTAATTATTATTAACAAAGCTCCTAACATAATTGGCATTGTCCCATTAGATTTAGATTGTATCGAACGTATGTATGAGTATATAAAAAATTGCTATTGTATATCAACAAATTAAGATGAGAAAAAGATAAGATTTTATTTCTTTGTTAATAACTTGAAAGCAAAAATATTCAAGGAATCTTAAAAAGAGAACCTTGAATAAAGAGGAGGAAAATTTCAATAAAATAGTTTGTACTCTCGAAACTCTATCTCTATTATTCATAATTTTAATTCAACGCCTACAATAGGTCTCCGCGAGTCAACGTCAGCCATAGCTCATGTTCTTAGAATAAAGATTCAATTGAATTGAGTTAACACATTTTGGAACTTGATGACTAGTCTATGAGCGCTACTCCCAATAATAAACTTCAATACCTACATCGATCTTTTCAAACCAACAATTCTGTTTCCAATAATTTTTTCAATTATTCATACGCTCGTATGATATGCGCAGTTTATAGCTCAGTACTTAATTTCCTTTGTTCTACAACATGTTCAGACTAAAAATATGAACGATGAATCACACAAAACAATATTACGTTTGTTTCCGTAAAAACTGGTAGGTAATCGGTATCTTCTGCTCACTTTTGAATAATATTTGACTTTTTTTACTTATATCCCACTATTTGGAAGTACAATTTTTTTCTGAGTTAGGACTGGAAATTCGATGGAAAATATGTAAAGTTCAAGGAATATAAGATTGGCTTAAAATAACATATTTATAATGTATTAGTAGCCTGCTAAAAATATTAATTTACGCTTTTCCCAGTTTGTTGAATAAAATATAAAGTTATTGGAATAAATAATTTAACCTACCTTTTTTGTTCTGCTTTTAATTGTCCCCAAATAAGGTACATCTTCCATTGAAACATCACATATCACAAATATTGTTCAACGAAAATATACTATAAAACCGAAATTCATGACATTGTTTGCATTTACGGGTGCATTTACTACCGACCGCACGCGTCTACAATTAATAGTCGAATAACTTCCTAAATTGCTCACAATATTTTAGTGTTTGAGGAAACGTCAATTTTTAAAAAACTTCCGAGCCCACATAAGTCGATAATCGGAAGTGACTACCAATCCAATGCACTTATAATTATGAATATTGAAATATTAACATCCTTAGAATGTGTAATATTTATCTTAGATTTGTTGAATATCTTACATTGAATAAAAGAGATGTAAGCAAACTCTATGCTAGACCACATCGTTTTTTTTTGAAATATCACGAATTTAAGTACAAAATAATATAATCTACTGATTGGAAATATATTATTGGTTCTTTTTTAATATCAATAAATGCGATTCTACCATACATATTTTTTTTGTGCGATCGATCTTTTTTGTTTATTTATCTACGATCCCCCCCTGTAATCAGTCAATAACACACAGTCGGCATCAATGTAATGATGTCTATTACGCACTGTAAAAAAAACGCACAGCTGTAAAGTAAATCGCACGGCTTCCCTAGCAACTGTCAATAGACGTCGCCATTTTATTCAAAATTCACTATTTGAAGACATTCGATATGGCCACGTTTAACTACGGAAAGCCCAAAGGGCTAAAAGTATGTATTGATTATAATTGCAAAATTAACTTTTGATTATCAATGTATTAATGATGATTAAACGTTAGTTCTTCAATGTGCTTCTTTCATTGGTAATAGAGTAATAGAGATGGAGTTTACCAAGCACCTCTAATTATGTAACTGTTATTTCTTATGCTTCTTCGGGCCGGTTTTACAAGTAAGATTTACACTAGATAGTTATTCTGGGAATAAAGTTATACCAGAATTTATACCTAGTTTGAAACTAGTTGGTTCTACGATGCTTTTTTACACCGGTATAGCAATTCTTGCAGTAAGAAACTAGGTATAAATTCTGGTATAACTTTATTCCCAGAATAACTATACCTAGTATAAATCTCTCTTGTAATACCGGCCCTTATAAATACAAGTACAAGTGGGTCGTAGGTAAAGTATAGTCCGTAACTCGTGTTGTAAAGCATTTTACGCACTCACGGAATTACGCACTCGCCGCTACGCATAACGCAACTTTTCCATTCGTGCGTAAAATGCTTCTTACCACACACGTTACGTAATATACTATTTTAATGTACAGAATCGAACAGAACAATACAAAAAGTTATAAATAGCAAAATTGCTATCGACCGGTAAACAACTCTTACCGTTCTCAATTCATATACTATTCCTTTATACTTGGGTTATTACTTTGAAATATACTTCCCTAGTTTATTACATTATTTTATTTGGTTAGATTAGGTAAGTAATTGATCTATTATTCATTTTCGTGTTTCATATTTATGTTGCTTTCGTTTATTTGGGCTTCATGCACTTTTAAGCAAAACGAACACGATTTTTCAGGATCCTCATAATATTCAATTATAATGTTTTTGATAATATAATTTTGCATATTTAGATATTTTTAGTACCTAAGGTTTATCGAAATCGGCACAATCTCAACCTTTAAATAAACGTCAAACCGGTCAAACGTCATATATTTAATGTCCTTGGCTTGAAGCTCATATACTTTTCGGTATGTGCTCAAGGGGTAAGGGGAAGGTAAGACTAGGCGTCCGGTAATAAACGAACAAAATTCAGTCTGCTGCACCGAGAGAAGAGTTATTTATAGACAAATAAACTGATTTGTTTGACCCCCCTTTGTTTAAAACTAACATTGCTTATTTATTGTTAAGAAGCCATATTAACGTGAAAATATTGGGAATTTTTTATAAAAAAAATGATTTATTCGAGTGTAATTTCTTTAATTAAAAAAAAAATTGTTCTCCTTTATGCACACCTTCATACCATTGTTCTTCAGAAACTATAAAAGTCTACGAAGCACAATATAACATTTTGTTATAGAATATAACAATGCTATTTTGGTAAAAATTGTTTTCATTACCCAGAAAAAATAATATTCCATCACTTAAAAACAACAAATTGAATATTCATAGTAAAGCATTTGAAAGTTTTGACAGAAATTTACATTTTTTAAATAAGCCTATAGATTATTAGCCTCAAATAAGATCTACTTTCTACCGAAAAAATAAGTATTTCAGTATAATTGTACATTTATTGTTACGAGAAAAAAAACTTATTCGCTACAAATCACATATTTCTTCACCCGTAAGAAATCACATTAGCCTACAAATTATGGGGCAATTGGAACAAATAATTCTCACCCCACCCTCTCCTTTTATTCAGTAACAGTCACCACCTGTATACGTTCGGCGTCAGTCTACATGTGAAATTAGATCAGTTTTTGCAATTTTACCAATTGTTTTGTTTTTGTGAAGTATGTAGTTAAAGTGCTGTGGATAAAAATAAGTTTAATAATAGAATGAATGAATTTTAAACTCATGGCGATTACAAGAATTGTGAGATATCTTTGAAGGTAAGGAAATAAATGACAATTATATCCAAGTACGTAGAAGTAACAAGCAAGCGAAATGTACCTCAAACATACACATTTCTCAAATAAACCTGTCAGATATAGTCCAAGAACTCTAAAAAACTACTATGAGGAAAACATTAATGAGCACACTTAAGGAAAGACAAGTCTATCTTGTGGATACCATTGTCGGTTATGTTTCAGATCATGTAGGTATGTTTAATTTCAACAATGTATGGTTTCCATTATATAAATGTATGGTATCTATTTTAAAAATGTATAGTTTTCTTTTTAATAGATCAAAATATTCAGCAGCAAGTTTTTTATTCCTATCCTGCTTTCCTACTGAACAGTTTTATGCAAAAATAGAGACCTTTAATTTTTATTGGATTTAAACATGTTTGTCATGAAAAATACTGTAATTTTAATCCGTGTCCAGACTAACCATCGACCAATTCGATCGACTAGTCCACATATACAAAACGAAAGTCAACTTTGTTGTTCGACATAGTCTGGACACGGCTTAGACAAATATTTGTGGAAAATATATTTTCCTAAGTAACCTAATTATTTAGAAAACCGTGTGGAAATTACCCATACTGCTTAATACACCGTGAACTTTTAATATATTTCTGAATATGTGGAAACATTCCCAAAGCTCAGTGTATTGAATAGTGCATGTAGGTAACTTCGATAAACAAAAGACAATACCATAAATAATTCGGTTTTTTAGGGAAATATATTTTTTCACTATAAGGCAATATAATGTTTATGAAAATTATGGTTCGGTTATGATAAATATGTTGAATTTTGGTGAAAATTGATAGTTTTCCTGAATAAGGAACATTTGTTTCCAAAAAAAAAATATAATTTGCTGGGAAGATACATTTTTTACGAATGAAAAACATATCGTTAGCCCAAACAATATACTTTTTTATGGAAAAGAAATATATTTCACTGATACAATACATTTTTTTATAATAAAGAAATGTCATTCTGCCATAAAGTAATTTTTTTATAATGAAACAATTTAGTTAGCTAGCAAAAATAAGTATTTGTTATTGGAAAACTACTTTATTTAATTTAAATGCTATCAAAGATTAATATAACTATTTTGTCATTATACCTCAATAAATGTTGTTTGAGACAAATATGATACATTTTTACAAGAATAAATGTAATTTTCGATAGATAACTCATTTTATTGATGACAATGAATATGTTTTTATTCATCCACAATATTACTTTCCGAACTTGAAACAAATCTTTTCTTAACGACAAATTGAATATTAGTTAGGCCATATGAAAAATCATATTTATTTGACATAATAAGATTTTGATTGTCACAAATAAATATTTTTCTTGGTGTACCAGCAGCCAAAACTAAATAATCAAAAACATCTTTTATGACTACACTTTGATCTGTCAGTTGGTCGGGAAGCGATTGTGTTGAATTATGATGGAAACTATTGATTGTCATTACTATTATTTTATCAAGGTTATTCGTATTATTCAATGCAGTAAGGGCATAAGTGTTGGTCGAACTCGTACTAAATAGGGGATTCTAATAATGACGAAAAACACATGGTGATGGATTTGAAAAAGAGCTACTGATAATATATAATAAACGGCAAATCCGGCAACATTGCAAAAATCAAATATGGAATCTCCGTATCCTAAAATAGGTGTACCTACCCCAAATTTTGTACAACTAGGACTAGCAGTTTCCAGACTTTTGGGCCACTCTGTATAAATAAATGGAAGAATGCTTTGTGTTCATTATACAGCAGCCCTAAACGGTCCCCACAATACACATTACATGCAATCATTGAACTAAAGTTCAGCTAGTTAGCTGTTTATCGTTCACGTGATGCGAAAAGAGGTCATTTTTCGCCTGTAACTTTTTTTTGGCTAACGATATCCAGATTTTTAACGGCTAGTTTAATGGATAATTACCACAAATTCAATTCACCTACAATTACGTCAGAAAAATCTAGAAATTCAGAATATTTCAGGTCGTAGGCTCTTTGACGTCACGTGTGACATTAGTGATAAAAGTGCGCGCTTGCTTCACGCACTACTTATTATTTTCTTAGGATAGTAATTCAGCTCCAGAAAAAAATCAAGACATACGGGGAATAAAATACTTCAATGTAAAACAACAAACAAAAAAAATTCTGAGAAGGACCGTTGTACAAACTGAGAACTGAAAAATACCATTACAATATTTGTGACTGTTAGTCGGGTTATAATAGGTGCGATGGAGGCAAGGACAATGTCAATATCCTAGGAATCATGGTATATTCTCTTCCCCTTCTCAAGAAAATAGCAAATAATTTGTATTCCACAAAAACTTTTTCGAAAAGGGAAATTGAATTTTCCCTCCCATTATTGTTTGTTATTCATGTCTATATATACATACTCGCATATCTGTTCCCATTCCATTTAAAAAAAATGTATGTCGAATATTACGCATGGTTATAATTTTATTTTTTAAATATAAAAGTGGTGGTTAAAAAATATTGTTTTTGAATTTCTCCTCGAATTTTCTGAATTTACTAAAAATTTTTTAGTAAGTAAATCTAAAACGGATTTAAAAAGGATTTCCAGCCGTCACGAGTTACGGCAATTGCCCATCTAACGCTGTTCCCAAGATTTATGACCATCTGATATCTAGATGATGATTGTCAAATTTGTTCACTCATGTCAGAAATTTGGAAAAAAGGTGAATTTAATCACTTCCAAAAGTGCATTATCCAATGACTTTATCTTTTACAATGTTCTAATTGAAAAAAATGGTTGCAAATTTTCGAGTGCCGACCCTACCGAACCCTTAATTTTTTTATCTACAACTGTCAAGTAACGGGTACAATTTAACACTGTTTTCTGTGTCATAATGACGTATATTACCGCACTAGTGCATTTTTTAATTACCGCACTAGTGCGATAATAAGAATCAAGAAAAATAGTAATACCAGAATTAAATATTCAAGATAATACTGGAAGCTGCATTTTCAATATCCGAAGGAAGATTGTTTTCGCTTGACCTTTTTTTTAAAGATATTTGTTTATTGAACTCCGACAATTGGATGACATAACTAATTCATTCTATTTCCATATTTTGTCTTTGTTGCTATGGTCACAAAATATGATCTACAGTACATGTTTGCAGTCAATATTATTAACAATACGTTGGATTGAAATATTTTTTTCAATAAAATCTTATGATATACTGTAAATATCACTAATAAACACGTGGGATAGGAATTATTAACGCACTTATGAGAATACACGACTCGGTCTACAGCCTCGTCGTGCAAACTTCACATGTATGTGTTAATAATGTCCATATCCTACTGATTACGTGAATAACTATTATAGAAAAACTATTTCCATTTTTTGATAATTTTAAGAAGTCATAAGTCATTTTTATTAGTTCATCAACCATATTGTGCATATATCCATTTGATATTGAAATTCGTTTATCTCGATACATCTTTCTAAATCGTGAAACCCAATTTTACGATGATTGTTCGCATGAAAAACATGAAATTTGGCATCTCCAAGCAGTTGAAGCTTCTCTAATATATTCATTATTTAAAATTCACTCTTACAGTAACGAGTACTTTATCATTAACAATAATAATCAATACGGCTGCCACTGCCGGTGTTCTTGCTCTGTTTTTTTCTCTTCTTCACTAATACCCAGTTACGAGTCCTTTCCTAATGACATTATCTTTAATTTTGTTGTTCATGATCTACAATCAATTCGAATAAACCTATCAGACAATATTTCCTCAGAGATTTATTTTATTCCTGAAAAGCTAGCAAAGCTGAATCACATATTAAAGGGTTTCAGATGAACCAGATTGAGATGTAGTAGGTTAATATTTTGTTAAAATTTTGTGTACAAATATTCAGTTATCACTCGTTTCCTTATGCAGACCCATTAACGCTCATACGTTCAACTCGATTTGTCCTCAAAATTAGGGTTTGGAATATTGTTCCAAATTGTACAGACTATATGAAATTTCATACATGAAAGAGTTACATTGAGAGGTTAGCATGGAAAAGGGTATAACCCTTAAAGCTCTTTGCTGTGTTCTGATTGTTTTTATCACACTCTCCGGTAAACAGTACTGGTAGTCCGCACCACAGATAACCTACTTATAGATGGGAAACTGACTTTGAGATGGTTGTAATCTTCGCTTACAGCCGGAAAAGATTATTACTGTAAATCTACAGTTTTTGGCGGAATATTCAGTTACTGTAATTTTAAATATACCGTCAAAAACTGTAAAATTGCGGGAATTTTCTTTCTCGGCTGTTAGCGAAGATGACAACCATGTCAAAGGTGTTAGAGTTACTGACGGTGGCACCATCCGTACAAATATTTCGCCGTAGGGGGCACCACGGGTCAGTTTCCCATCTATAAGTGGGTTATCTGTGGTGCGAGTTTGTTTTGGCCCTGAATTTCTCATTTTACAATTGATGATGAATTCCGTTTTGAAAGTATCAAGCTTAAGTTTATGTGGATAATTTTCAGTTTGAATGTTGTTTAACTCTTTTAATGCTGAATCATCTGATCTCGCTGTTACAATTGAAAACCTTTTTTTCGAAATATTAATGTTGAAAACTGTAATATAATAAACGCAAATTAATGTTTTGGCGTTTTTTCTGGAATTTATTGAAAAGCCACAAACTCACTCACGCAACTTTCTGTATACTCAAGAAAATCCCTACGTTTGCATTAAATAATAAATCAATTTCTCAATTGAATGAAAAATTGTAAACTGCCCATATGTTTTTGAATTATCTTTTTTTCTTTTCGCTTTTAAAGACAGATTCCCGGTATATTTTTCGGTTTGTATTGTCAGTGTATCTTTTCATACAACATCAACCAATCACAAGAAGTTTTTATTTTTGTATAGATTTTATATCCGATAAAACTACTGTTAAAGCGAACAAACCGATTCACGGACCATTCAACTCATAAACATGAAAATTCGAAAAAATAAATCCTCAGATTGCAGCGTCCAACCTGGAATTGTATCCCAACACAAAAGAACATTCGAAACCCTGGAGTGGCTATTGTTCCCCTTTGATTGATACCGAGAGGATCGAAGCAGTTGGTCAGGGTGATCCAACTTCTCTATTGTTTTTTCCGATTGAATTGTCCCCTCTATAAATTTATGGAGGATTGTTGGGAAAAAATATTGGAAACAATGAAAAACTTATTTATTCCAATACAAACTCAATATTGAATTTCGTATTTCCCAATGTATTGATTCCCACCTTCTCGTTCGAGTTGGATCACACTTATTAAAATACAATATTTCTTGCTGTTCTTTTGTTTTACATTCAACTTTTATTGAACTGTAGTACAGTTTTGTACAAAATTCGCGCAACATCATGTTTTATTTTGACAAGATAGAATTTGATTGAATTCCAAGATGTTATGGCATTACATAATGGAAAAGAGTAATTGTGGTGAATAAGGAACCTACCAGTGAATTAATCATCGATCTAAATGGAAAACTAGTAGCGTGTATTAATGATTTATCAGATAAACTATTGAGGAGTTTGTACTTATGCTGTGATTACTAGAGTGTCAAAAACTAGCTTCACTTTAAAATACTAGTATTGAAACTGCTGTCTAAATCCGAGAGCACCCGATTGCAACTCGATAGTAAAATTGAATGGGATGATCCGAAATAAAATCTGTGCTGCTGAGTGCTGTGCTGCTTTGCAGCAGTATCCACAGTCGTTTAGGAATGTTAGGCTTTTCCTACTCAATTCACCTATATATGTATTTTGGGGTGACATTCACTGAGTCCTAAAAGATTTATTGTGCCCCGTTATTTCCACTTAGGAAAGGAAAGAGGAGAATCCCAGACACTGTAAGGTCCTTCGGCCCTATTTCCCGGAGGAATTCCAGGATATCTTCAGGCTTCAACTAAGGTGAATGTTCCTCTTGTTATGTGAAGTCTCCTTGATGTTCTTTATAGTAGTTTCGTTGGAAACATGAGATAGACTCGTCAGTGACACAGTGGTCAGCTTGTAGGTCTCATGTCGATCTAAAATAAATGTTCAAGAGAATCAGTCGTCTTAATAAATCTAATAACATCCTATGGTCATACATATCGTAAGAACCCGTCCAGTCAACAACATAACACCTCTTCTAACCAGTAATCTCCCAGGTGCTGTGCCCTAGGATTCTGTGCTGTACAATTAGAGAGTATGTGAATGGAGATTTCTTTTTCCATGTCACAACATCTTTTTTGGAACTGTTTAACAGGATATTGAGGGAGGAAGAGTTTCCGGAAAGGTGGAAGGTGGCCAGGGTGATCCTTGTGAAGAAGACGGGTAGGGATGGGAAACGGGCGGGAGACTACAGGCCCATTAGCCTGCTGTGTGGATTGGGTAAATTGATGGAGGAGATAATAATGGTTAGGATTGAGGAGGAAGTTGATAGGAATAGGGGTTTAAGGGGAAAACCAACATGGGTTTGTAGAAGGAAAGTCATGCATCTCAGCGCTTGGCAGGGTGGTGGACTTTGTGCAAAGGGCTAGGCAGGGTAACGGTAGGAATAAGAAATTGGCCCTGCTTGTGTTCTTCGACGTGGGGAACGCGTTCAACAGTGTCAGTAAACGGGCGGTGTTGAGCGCGTTGAAAAAGCTTGGAGTAGGGGAGGGGCTAGTTAATCTAGTAGAGGACTACCTGACCCATATGTTGAAAGCTGCACAGAAGGCAAAAGTAAGGGCAGCGTGGCTGGGAAGATTGATGGGTAGTGTGAAAGGACCGGGAGAATGGAAGAGGAGGATAATTGGTAGGACGGTAGAGCAGAGTATGCTGTATGGCGCGGAAGTGTGGGGTGAGAAATCAGGGGTGAATGCGAGGGTTAGACCACTCCTGCGGATGCAGAGAGGTATACTTCTGAGGGTGGTGCAGGCGTACAGGACAGTGGGTGGACTGGCAGCAGCAGTGCTGTCACGGTCCTATCCATTGGATCTGATGGCTAGAGCCAGACAGAAACGCTGGAGGGGTGCGAGCAGAGAGGAAGTACAGGAATGGATGGATGAGGAAATGGAGAAAAGGTGGGATGAATATGAGGGCGCGCTAAAAGGAGCGATTGGGAGCAGGAGAAATTGGGTGAACCGGAAATTTGGGGAGGTGAACTACTTCTTGACGCAGGTGCTCACAGGGCATGGGTCGGGAGTGGGTTACCTCCACAAGATTGGGAAAAGAGAAACTGGAGTGTGCGAGAGATGTGAAGTGGAGGATGATGTGGGACATGTGTTTACATGCTGGAAGAATGAGGAAGTTTTGAAGAAGTTAGAGAATAAACTGGGAGAGGCGGTGTATTGGGAAAATATGGTGGAGATTATGTTGAGGGGCGAGGAGGAATGGATGGAGATAAGTGGCGTAGTAGAGAGCATGATAAAGGAAAGAGAAGGACTCGCTATGGCATGAGAGAGGTGGAAGTGATAGAAGGAGGAAGATGAGGGAGAGTGTGTGAGGGACCGCCGCCCGTCTTGAAGTATGCTAGGGTAGTGATTCCAAGGCGGGAGTAACGGCGAGTTTGAGGTGGGTTTGGTTGGTAGGCATCTCCGTGGGGATGAGTCCAACACTGTCTGGGTACTGGTTAAGGACCCAGTCGCACATGAGTTTCCCATCTCGCCCGAAAAAAAAAAATGTCACAACATCTTCATTTCTCTTCCACTACTATTTTAAGCTTTCCTACTCGATAAAAAATGTACCTACTATTAGCCACTGAATTGTTATTTTCTTTTACCCTGCCATCAGCAATATAATATAGTCGATAGGAAATGCCTGTCCTCGAGGAGTGAACACTAAGGGTGTCTCGGAAAGAAACTTAAATTATAGATTCAATCCACCATCCATCTTCACATAAACTCTGCAATTATGTCATGCACTCAATATTTAACATTAGTTCAGCTCTGGAAAATGTGTAGCGTTATTTCACGTCTTAGCTGGAAAAGCGATTTTATTCAGATAGTAATTACATTAGCGGGTAAGATTCAATTTATGGAAAAAAATGCCGGTAGGTACTTTGCAGCCCACCATAATTTGAGATATCACCCCTGAAGGGTGGTTAGTTGATGAAAATTTGCACTCGCACTCGCAATGACTAACAAACGGTATTCTTCCAAATGGGATCGTCCATTAATTACGTGAGGCATTTTTGAGGATTTTTTGAACCCATTCTCCCTCTTGGTGAGATGTAGTTAAATTTGTCTCGACCCCCCCACCACCAATCTTGAGTTTCCGGTGTAAATGCGCTGATAAATTGAACAAAAAACACAAGTTGCTCAATTCCTTTTATTCAAGACTATAGCAAGAACTTGTATACTTGCCGTAATAGATATTGTGCGAACTGAAAGTTGTCGGCTCTTTGTTCGACTGTAATTCGATACGATACCGTCATAGTCCGCAATATAACTTGAAGGGGATATACGATTAAATAGCTGCATTAAAAATATCACGTCCACTACACTAGCTAATATTTGTATTATCGTAACCTTGTGTCAGATTTTATTCAAGACACGTTTTTTTTTATTCAACTTAAATTTGACGCAATTTTACATCGTTTTCTGATATATATTGTGATGATCTGGAAGCAGGTGAATCCAATTTAAGGCGAAGAATCTGTAATTAAAGAAAATAACCATGTAATAAATCAGTTCACCCTGAATAGGAATAATTTTGAAAGAAATCAATTTAAATTTAAAAAAAGAGAACAATTTAAAACAAATAAATGATAAACATAAAACATCTTTATAAACCTTAAATAAATAATCTTATAATTGATACATGTTAGGTAAAATGTAATAGATAGTATAGTTAAATTAGATCTATGTAACTCATCTCAACATTCAGTGAAGTGACAGTGATTAATCGCGAAATGAATCAACCGATTAAAAGAAAGTGTAGTTAATAAGGAACATTGATATAATGAACATGTGAAAGGACCTTTATATCCATAGAAGTCAATTCAAAATGACACTAAGACAATTAGATCACAGGGAAAGTCGCCTGTGAGAGGATAAACAAGAAAAAAATTGAAAGTTGTTGATTTTGGAACAAGAAGGGAGAAGGTGCAGAAATTAAGAAAGAAAAATCAAAAATTGAAAAATATAAAGTAAAGTGCCTCAAAATCATACCAAACTAATAGAAAAGCAAAGAGTACTAACCGTGTAAGAGATCTCATCATTTAATTATCTTCTAGAAAGCGGTAAGCTTTGTTTGACCTATATTTAACCTTGACTGGAGATAGCATCCCAGAAATTTCAAAGGATATTGTATGCAGTTTGTTCCTGAGAAAGTTCAGTTTACTTTCTATAATAGTGTGTATGAAATCAGCAATCAATTCCAATTAATTTATATTCCACATAGCAGAGAAGAGGATTTATTAGAATCAAGTTCCTGGACGTAAATAACCTGTAAAATTATCCAACGTAAAAATATTCATTTCGCAATTGCATATTTCTTATATAATAAGTTAGTTAAGTTTCCTAATATTAGTAGTTATAAATAAAAAGGAAGCTTACCTTAATAATTCAGATAATCCAAAGCAATTAAACAATTCCTTTTCACGTGATGCCATTCTAAAACAACACATGATAAAGTCTGTGCGCATGTTCAAAGTTTCAAGTTTCGAATCATTCTATTTGTATTACGAGGGGAACGTGAATTTTAAGATAATAATAAAGGGTAGGTAATAATAAAATCAATAAATAATAAAAGGATAAGGAAACGGAATATTTAGTTGCTGAGGATAATAAGAGAAAATGGAGTTTTTAATAAAAAAGGAAAGGTTTATAAAGTTGGGAAATAATTCTTCAAAGTTTGTTTTTTTAAATTTATTAAAATACATAAAAATTATATATTAGACGTTTTTCAAAAACTATAAATCATTTGATCAGACTTTAATTGAGGGAACCGCAACTTGGGAGAGAGAGTCAAAATTGTTTTTTTTTAATAGCTAGCCGAATTCTTCAAACAAAAATTTAAAGTAACTATACCAATTTTTTGAAAAATAAAGGCGCCCAAAATAAATAATATAAAATATAACAGAATAATAAAAATCTAAAAATAAGAAATACATCACTCAAATTAAAATATTACAATATATATAAATTACGGGACAATTGCCAAGACACCTTTTCTCTCGTCGATCGAGGCACTGCCAGACATTCAGTACCAACAGTGACGGTGCTTCATCTTGCTGTAACTTTATTCTCTGCAATTTAAAGGTTCTCTGGATGATTATACATATAAATTTGTCAAATTTGATACGGCATTCTTTTAAAGTGGTGTTAAATAACTATTGTCATTCAAAATGTCCTCAATAAAAAAGGGACAAGTGACATAGTTTCCAACAACCCCTGACCACACATCAAGTTTTTGTGGGTATTGTAAGGATTTTCAATTGGTCAGTAGCGACCATTTTGTTCATTAGTATCATCGTTAACAGAAAAAGTGTAGAAAACAAAATCGTCCTCCGTGAGCTCCTGAGCTGGTATTATTCCATGGGGATGCATTTTATTTTCTTTCAGTATGTTGAGAATCGATGAATTCAATGTTGCGGATGTTTGTCTACTCGATGCATGTGGGTTTTCCTGATACTCAAGAATCACATCTTATTTAGTAGGTAATACCGCTCAGTTCATCAGAAGGTGCTTTGTCTATCTACCTCTCATGACCCTTGTGATATAGACGACAATTTCGTGAATTTATCATGGAATAAGCGAGCAGCTTCATGTAACCAATCAATTTTAGAACTATTTTGTATGCATTTCTGTCAATCCACTCATGTTTTCATGTCGCAGCTAACTAAATTCAAACAAAAACTAAGCACTGAAAATTTACTGCGAACTGGAATATGAATTAAATGAACATAGAAGCTTGGGAGAATTTGTGTTGAAACTAAATGTTTGGATGGTCAATATAAGGAAGAAAAACGAGTCCGGATTTGAAAAAGCAACGGTAAAGACAATGTGGAACGTGTAAACTACTATAATGACTATAATATTATTATCGGCCCGTTCAACAATATGGTGTTTTAACCAGATGCCCTCGATGCAATCAGGATGAAACTACAAGCATTTTTAGTTTCGTGAATCCCACCATATAGCTACTGTAGAATTAGGGTTGGTGAAAGGAGAGGCAGCTGCTTGTCTGAAGTTGGATAGGGTATTGTTGGTTTTGACATACCTAATGTTGATTTGCAATTTTTGTTTAATCGGTTCTGTCACAAAGCTTGATAACTACCTACTAGTTTAATACGTCTGTATGTTGAGTTTAATAAATGCATGGCAAAGTGTCGCGATTTGGTAAAGAAAATCAACAAGTAATTGAACAAGAAATTTTGCATATTTACATTATCCAATAATTGTAGATCATCACCTTTTCAGCTGTCAAAAAATTTAAGTGTTTCCGGAATTTCTTTCAATTGTCATGGTAACTGGTCAAAATAATGCATCCATCTTATTGGTTTAAAGGTAGATAGTGGTGTGAAATTTTCCGCTAAATATTCCCCGGACATTTATAAATGTCTTATAATTTTAGGACAAATTTCTCAATCCCGTTGCCCGAAGCCGAAGGCTTAGGTTTGTTACCAAACAACGAACTTTCGATTGTCATAAAATTATCTCGTTTATTATCAATGTCCCAGTGATATTACTACTGATAAATATTGTCAAGCAGTTATTATTGGAAAACAATTGACTGGGGTGTATTTTAAAACACTAGCATTGCTATAGTAACTCTTTGTGTCTTTTTAATTGATACAATCTACGAGAAAACTGTTGTGGTTTGTGCCCACTTTCTTATTTTCAATACCTAGAAGAGTGTGTCATAGCGAATTTCGGTAAATAGCTGATTTTGTTATAAAAAGTTATGTGCTAATTTATTGCTAGGAAAGCACAGACTTTCTGGTTCCTGTGTACCTATAGAGCTCTAATAATGCAATCAAATTCTCTCAGTTGGTATCAGTCGATGTTCTCAAAAAGGCAAATACTGTTCCGATTCTTAAATTGCTTTGAGGGTGGTTTCATTCCCTCCCAGATCTGCCAACAAGTCCATATTGGCACGTCGGAGAATATATCTCCAAACAGGTGTGTCTCCATAACTTCCTGTTAGCGATAAGAGACATTATTGCTTGAAAATCATACTCCAGCCAAAAAATTATCAGAAATGATGGGAAATTATGCATACAATATGAAAACGCAGTCGTCAAGTATCAAAAATATGTGTTAGCAGATACAAATGCTACAAGAAAAATACTTTCAAGAGTTGATTGTAAAAATAGACCCAATCACCGACATTGTTTTTAAATCATCTGGTTTGACAAAGTAACAACTCCAAGAGGAAAAACAAAATTCGAAAACCCTTACTACACAAATATTATTGAAAACAATAAAAATTCATGACGAAGACACCTCAGACGGCCTACAGGCAAAAAATATTTTGCTCATTCTTTTTTGAACTTGCAACGAAGCTGTGAACTGCAAAGTACATTATTTCTAACAAAAATTAGACCTAAAAAGAGAATTCACGGGACGTATCCCATATTTTCAAAAGCCTTGGCTAGTGGCAAATGGTTGGTGAGAAACAGTACTAACAAAGATATTTATCCCTCTCGTCCAATTTTCAAATTATTAAAAAAATACGAATCCAGAAATCGCAAGTTACAGGATTCTTTTGAGAGTCAATCCAAATTGGAAACAAGGAGATTTGGTACAAAAACAGCATATTCGAATGAACAGCATGTCAAAATGGACCAAATTCTGGGCAGAAAAAATTTAAAGTAACAAACCACTCACCACTCTACCACTATGTTTTACCCTTGCTAAAAAGGTGTTGGTGAACAAGGAATGATTAAATTAATAAAACAATCACATGCCAACTCTTTCAGATCTTATTTGCAGTTGGACTGTGAACATTATTTTGAAGTTAATTGAAAGCTTATGAGAAAAAGCACCAGTTCAAGTGAATTTTTTTACTCGTAATGATAAAAATAATGCACAAACGTCTAATTATCTTAACTTTTATAAAAATAAATTGGTTGAATTTATGATACAAGTGCGTGAAGTTATACTTTTGCACACGAGTTGCGAAAATGCAAAGCACGAGCGTAACGAGTGAGCAAAAGTACTTCACGCACAAGTGTCATACAAAACTTTATTTACGACCACATGAAAAAAAAAGTTCCCTGAAGGGGTTAAGAAACATAAAAATGAATTTTCTATAAACAAATATATACACAACGAATTCTAATTATTTAAATTCATATGTATTGAGAACAATTATTTGAATTAAGTACCAATTATAACATTGGGTAATTTGTCTTTTTTCAAAGTAACAAGTATTTTTCACTATGTCTGACTCTTCTGTCAAATTCACTGACAACACAGAGGTTTATACAACAAACGACTAAATTCAAGGCAACTAGATACTAATTACGTATTGGGATATGGACATTATTAACGCACGCATGTGAAGTTTGCCGTAGGCCGAGTCGTGTAATCACATGAGAGGGTTAATAACTCCTATCCCACGTATCACGTACAAAATTTTATCTACAACTGTTTATCAGTATTATTAACAGTATATCATACAATTTTATTTAAAACAAAAACTGTGGAAATGAATAAAATTAGTTATGTTATCAAATTGTTAAAGTTGGATGAAAAAAAAAAACTATAAAAGTAAGTTCAAGCGAAAACTATTTTTTTGTTAATGATCTATTATTAAACTGAAGTTCTCTAATTTTATTGCCTTTTGTAGTCTTTTTTTCGTCGAATACCACTCGATGAAAGATTTTGTAGTCAAAAGGGTCTTCGAGGTTTCATCCAGGTTTGTTGCTTTTCAGCAAATTCATTCGAGGAATTACCAAGTTACATACTTCAAATGTAAAATTTGAGAATTGTACATATATTATGTAGTGAACTACTTTAACCTTTCATGTTTTGTAGAATAATACATTATTTTCATTTCATTCTAGAGGAACTTTTCCAACGATAGGGCTTCTGTTAATATCTAATATATTTTAAGGGGAAAAGGAAACTGAAAAGGAGACATCTACCTCTGACGCATCGCATTTAATCCTATTGCTAACAGGATTTGGAAGCCATTTCAATATCTACTTAAATCACTGAACGCAAGAAAGAAATCCCTTGAAAAAGAATTTAAAATGAGCTCTTATTCTTTTAGCATCTTAACAGAATTCTTAAAACAAATCCTCAAATGTATTTTACATGAATTGGATTATTTCATCACATCCGGTTCCAATTTATTTATAGCGTAATGTGAAGAACACAAAAAATTAATCAGTTATACTATGAAGATAGAACGTTCGGAAAAGCTTAGCGTTCTTTTATCATTTACGGAGAAACGATAAAAAGGGATTTGATTGAATTATTAACTAAGAGAAACATGGCTGGAATCGTCAGAGCTTCAGAGCAGTACTTAGAAATTATTTATTGATCATGCAATTTTTTGGTTTGTTTTTTGTCAGTGCTGTCTTCGGAACTGTTAATTGCGAAATTACTGTGTAGTGTGACTCAATACCAGTTAAGGGTTTAGTTGTAAATAAATTAATTTGCAGCGTTTCACAATTTGTCGGCGAGATGGGAAAATCTATTAGTAGAAGCAAAACCGGTTTCAGACTCATAATGTGTATTTCCAAAAAATGATTGCCATTGTTTGTATATTGGAGTGACATTCACTGAGACCTAAAAGATCTATTGTACCCCCTTCAACTTAGGTAAATAACGTCCCTCTCCTACCTAGTTATCTCCTAGATGTTGGCTCTAGGATGTGACGTTTGAACTAAAAGCTCTAGTCAAAACTTCTGCGATACCAAGTTTGAATTCTGAAAGTGGTAGGTATAAATCATTATTTGTTTTGGTTCGCCTCCTCAGTATCCAGCTGTTGACGCTTATCATATCCAGGAAATGAAAAAATACCCTCATGTAGGTACCACTTTTTGGATCGAATTTGGATTCGGTAGTATTCTAACATAGAATCTAGAAGATCTATTCCCCCATATAAGCATTATATACCGCAACACATTGAGGGCGGGTGATTTATATATGTGTCCTAGATTTCCTGCAGAATCTGCTTACCATTCTTACAGGCTGAATCCCAACATATGTTGACATGGTTTTCACAATTTTATTATCAAACCATGGAACAACAGATATATCCACACCATCAACATTGGCCACTGCTTCAATATCCGATACAAACATATTATCTTTATCTCATACTGTTCCAAATATAGCACAAGTAAACAAAGACAGTCATTTTATCGTTTTTATATAGAAAAAAGTTTTCTACGACTTTAGTCATCACAGTGAACACTTACCCTTATAAAAATAATTTTTTCCACTCAAATAAGGCCAAAAGGAGGAAAATATTCTATATTGAATTTTTTCCAAACAATCTAGCACCTGTCACCATCCAGATATTCCTTAAATGATTCATCAAATTTGCGCGTACGATAGTGGAAGGGATTTAGCGGCTGCTTGTGAACAAGCGAGTGTGCTAGATATGGGACAACTTGAGTTAACAGCACAAACTCTCCGGAAACTTGGAAAAAAATGATAATTTTGAACGTGTGCCAAATATAGCACAGTATGCGGTAATGCGGTTGTTATATTGCAGACCATGACGGTAACGTATCGAATTACAGTCGAACAAAGAGCCGACAACTTTAAGTTCGCATAATATCTATTACGGCAAGTATACCGATCAACATATCTCTGTCATCAATACAGGGTATCGATAACACACCAAAATAAAATCGTAGGGCGCATCGTAAGTGAATATGTGAATATAATTTACAATTATATGACTGGGAAAAATTTCAATAAAACTGTTTAACTTGAAAGAATTTTATTCCATTATGAAAATTCAGTGGATAAATCCTATCTTATAATTTTTGAACGACATTAATTTTTTTTGCGATCCTGAAGATGTTTCTAGGACGCCCGTGGTACCAACATTATATCAACAAAATATCCATTGAATCTAAGAATTCTAAAATCATTAGTTATCGTTGTGACGAATTTTACAAACTCAATTCCCGATTCTGATCTCCACCTGAGTGACGATTTGGCTTTGTCTTGTTATCCAATTCCTGTTTACTCTATTTGAAATATATGCATGTCTGTATGTATTGAGAAGGCAGAGAGCAATAAACCCTTGTAGAATGACCATTTCAAGAGCGTACCTACTTGTGATTCTGAAACTCCCAATAATTGTTAATTTTATATTTTATCAGCATCCTAAAATCAAGTCTAGTACTTTTCACGAACTCAATAATAGCTTATTCGGGTTTTGCCGTACGACGATCATTTAGTACAAGGGCAGGGATTTTATTAACCATTTCTGGAGAAGCTGCAGTAAATGACGGTCCTGGACGCATCATCCGTGTTCATATGGCCACTTTTAAAAGAAAATAACCACTTACAAATCATTCCATGGAAGCACATTCAGGATAATATTTACCTATGTAGGTCAATTTTCCTTGGTTTCTCTAATTGTTTTTCCACATAAAAAATAATGTTTAAATTACTCTCGAAATTCTTTTTCCCCATATTACCCAACAACGAAAACAATTTTCTTCAAATGAGTATTAAAACTAATCTGTCTGTCAGATTTATGTACAATTTTCGAATATGGCATCAAAAACATGGCGAGAACTGAGAATATAATCATCGTAGCGAAGCTGTTGCCAACCTCTTGAAAGTCACTCTTCCGTCAAACCACCCTCGTATTTATATCTATAAAATGGTTAAATTCGGCCTGCAATGGACATAAACTTTCATTGCAGTTAACCAGAAAGTGGACAAAATTCGCTTTTCATCGAAAACGATGGAATTGTGTGTTAAAGACGGAATTATTTGCGATCAATAAGGAATTTTCGCAATGAGAATAGAAAAGTCTACTATTTGGACGAGACATGGCTAAACGGAGGATACACCGTCAGAAAAACATGGTAAGATAAAAATGTAAACTCTTCCCGTCAAACGTTTTTGTATGGTTTATCTGTGGCAATAAAAGCACCTCGTGGAAAACACATGCGGCTGATTATCACGCGTATTGGAAGTACAGATGGTTTTTGGAAAGATGATTTGTTGACATTTCAGTCAATTAACACCGGAGACTATCACGAAAATATGATTGCTGATATTTTTTTATGAATATTTCCAACAAATGATAACTCTAATAAAATGTTTTGGACAACGATCCTTATCATTTAAGGAGAAGTGAGAGATTGCCTACCACATCATGAAAAAATTCGGAAATCAGATGAAGAAATAACATTTAATGAGGATATGTTGAAAAAGCAATTGCTGGTAATTGTGCGTATAGTCACGAAACATCGTTTCCCTAGATATAGTATTGACGAAATGACAAAGAATACGGAATAATAGAATACTCCGATTTTCTCCTTACCATTGCTAGCTTAGCCATGTAGAGTTAATATGGACTCAGATGAAAGGATTGGTGGCTAAGAAATACAACACATATAAAATGAAAGATATACGTGCACATTTTGGAGAAGCTCTGGAACAAGTTAATGCGAAGAGATTGAGAAAATTCATAACATGTCATCAAAAAAGAGCAGCAAATATGGAAATTAGACAATTTCATGGAACAACCCATAGAGCCAATATTCACTTAACTACAAGTTCCTGTCAATAATGAATTTATCATTTCAGTGGGGCATGTGATCACTAAATGTCAAATATTATAGTTCAATACTATTACAACCATCCATAGAGATACTAAAGATGAAGGCAAAAAGCTATAGGAATGTCTTTCTGAACTCCGGTTAGAGAGAAAGAGAAAGACGATAAGAGATTTTTCTGTCTTCGTCTGTGTATATATAGCGTACACACTATTGGAGAAATACAGCCTACACCTCCTACTTTATATCTTTCTTTCACAAGCTGATAGGTTCCGAGCTGGCTTGTTGCATCTATCTGTAGTATCTCTATGATTATAGCGCCTTACAAATATATCAAAGATAGGGAATTCTCCAAGTCAGCTATTTGCAAAGATGCTTGGGAAGAGGGTCATCAAATTCAATGGGATTCATCAAAAATAATATTAAAAGAACCCAATAGTAAAAGACGGAAAATCAAAGAAAGTGCTTTAATACAACTAAATGCAGATAAATGTGTAGCTAGTATTTCAGCCAAATGTAGTCAAATTTGGTTACCAATGTTAGAAAGAGAAATTTCCAATAATCAATTACCTGCGTTATCAGGATAGCATCATAAGTTTTTATCCAGGTTTTCTTATGATTTATAATTTGAATAGTTGTCAATCGATACACATTTCAATACACAAAATCACAAAACTGAGTATACATATTTCAAAAACTTAAATATTCATACACAAAAAAACTATCAAGAAACGCGTTTTATTAACAACATTTCCAATATAAGCGAAAAAAACGCGCTATCCCAATTAAAAACCGTTCCTGGAACGTGCACTTCACTGGATTCCATTTCTAGTAGACTATCATATCGTTGGAATGTCATAAAATGAAATATTTCATTTCACATGTTGCCACAGATATGATCTACTATGAATGGACCTTAATAAAAATTTGATAACAAAATTTTGCAGTCTTAAACTTCAAAATAATTTTTTGATTGTCTAGTTGTCAAATTTTTTCTGTTGTGTCAGTTAGGGATAAAAATTAATTTCTACTTATTTTTTCTTGACAACGGTAGCTGGAACGCTACCGAAACGTTGAAATAAAGAATTTAAAAATATTGTGGTTTAATTTCCCAAGATATTAAAAAAAGAATTGAAAATTACTTTTTATAGAGCAGACCATTCCATAAGAAGCAACAACTACTTCCCTGGCTATATGCCACTGAGGACATTGAATTACACTTCCGAGTTGAATGGGCTTAGTATATTTGCTCTTTGAAAAGTAGTTTTTAAATTTATAAGGCGTTATAATAGTATTTTTGACATCTATAAAGCCAATAGTAATTAAGTTTGGACCAGATCAAAATTTATCAGATTTTTTATTCTCTGATAACTACTATTCAGTGATAGGATAATATTAATAGCCCTGTGTACTAAATAAGATCTATAGTTTCAGTGGAATGAATTAATGGCTAGTTTTAATAGTTATTAATATCATACCCATATACTGACAGACTCACCTAAAGGTACGGCTATACCTGTAATTACCAGCGGCTAAAAACTATGCAGTTTCAGTTGCCCACCCAGTAAGAGTTTTCTGTAAAAGTTCTCTATGTTAAAAAAGGTTTCATTATCAAGCACGCTGTAGAGTTCATATAATAACCCTATTGGTGTGCGTGATTGATTGTTAATGTCCTTACAACACATTACGTTGGAAGAAATGGAAAAAAGGCAGGTCTGTGATTGATCATAATCACAATATCACACCAATAAACAGCTTGAATGTATTACAAACGTCATCCCTAATCTCTTTCTTAAGAAATTTCATTAGTTGATGTTTACATTACGCGCAAGTGCGTCCTATCTATCGGGAAGAATTGCATCATTCAAAAAAGGACGTAGACGTACCTTTCGTAGCGGCAATGTGTCTTGCGTCTTCTTCTAAATTGCCACTGACAGTTCTATTCTCGTCAGGTCTGTACTTTGTTGTTCACGGTCAATTATTATTATTGAAAAGTGAATGTTCAGTTTCCCCATCATGCCTGCCGAAAGGTGCGTAGCGGCAAC